>VOPJ01015213.1:0-56726 GCA_014673585.1 Semibalanus balanoides | reverse complement strand
ACATACATACATACATACATACATACATACATACATACACACACACACACACACACACACACACACACACACACATATGCATGCATGTCCACATGCATGCAGCAATCAGTCCAACTATTGTAATGGACTGGATTTTTCAAGATCTGAGGCCGTTCTTATTTAAAAGTCAAGCCACTGTCACGATTTCTTAAAATGACCTCAAGACTGGAAATTTGCTATGTTTGGGCATAATGTAGGATGCCTATATAGTATTTGGCTTTGCTGCTGCAAATCTGAGGTGCTATTTCGAGTCTTCGACGCTAAACATCTTCTGCGCTGAGTACTGAGCAAATTCTTTAAAAAAATATCGAGCCAGCGGCTCAATTTTTTATAAGAGCAACCACAGGTCCCGCATCAGGCAGGCCTTTTTGCACAGGGCTTGACCTAACAATCCGAAACCCAAATTGCTGGTAACTGGACAAAATTGAAAGTTAGCACACAAAGACCCACTCTGCTCCGCTATTTTACGTCAGTTGGCTTTAAACGCGAACGCTGTCACCAGCCGCAGGCCACCCTAGACAGAGCCAGGACTTTGTCTGACCTTTACCGTTACATGTGCGAGACAGTGTTTTGTGGCACATAACTGATCACCGCATTTCGCCACCGTCAGCAGGGTGCTGGCGCCGCTTCGAGAGCTGGGTGCACCTTCCCTCATCCCCTCCCCATCCTCTCCCCTCCTCTCCCATGCTCAGCCTCGCCAGGTAAACAGACAGCCGCCGCTGTGCGTGGGAGCAGGGTCGCCGCGAGCTCTATGGCAGAGGCCGGTCCTCGCTGCGCACGAAGAACCTCCCCATCCACTCTCCACCCTCTCTCCATACTCACGCCTCGCCAGGTAACAGACAAGCCGCTGTACGTGGAAGCAGAGGTCACCGCCGCTCTATGAGCAAGAGGCGGTCTAGCTAGCGCACAAGAACCCCCATTTCCATCTCATCCCCTCCCCCTCCTCATGCTCAGCCTCGCAGGTATAACGACACCGGCAGTGGACGTGAGCAGGGTCGCGACACGGTCTACTCGGCAGGAGGCGTCTCAGAACCTGCGGCACAGAAGACACCCTACACCCACAGCGTCCCCATACCCCCCTCCCTCCCATGCTCAGCCCTCGCCCAAGGTAGGTACAGACAGCCGGCGTGCTGCCAGTGGACAGGGTCGCAGCCGCTTCTATGGCAGAGGCGGTCTCGCTTGCGCAGACACGAAACTCCTCCCATCCTCTCCCTCCCCCTCCCATGCTCAGATCCTCCCACTAGTAAACAGACAGCCGGCTGATTGCGTGGGAGCAGGATCGCCGCTCTATTGGCAGAGGCGGCTCTCGCTGCGCAGAAGAACACACCATCCATCCACTCCCCTCCTCTCTCACTCGCAGTCCTCGCGGAAACAGACACGCCGGATGTAGCGTGCGGAGCAAAGGGCCGCCGCCGCTCTATGAGCAGGGCGGTCTCGCTGCGCCAGAAGAACCAACCACTCCACATCCTCTCCCTCCTCTTCTCATGCTCAGCCCGCCAGGTAGGTAAAACAGACAGCCGACTGTGCGATGGGAGCAGGGTCGCCGCGCTCTTGGCAGAGGCGCTCTTCGTGCGCAGACAGATCCACTCATCCTCTCCCTCCCCAATCACATGCCTCACGCTTCGCCAGGTAGGTAAACAGATCAGTCCGGCTGTGCGTCTGGAGCAGTGATCGCGCCGCCTATGAGCAAGAGGCCGGCTGCTCGTGCGCAAAGAACCTCCCATCCTCTCCACCTCCTTCATGCTCACACCCTCGCCGTTAAACGACAGCCGGCTTGTGCGCTGGGAGCAGGGTCCGCCGCTCTATGGCAGAGGTTGGCTCTCGCTGCGCAGAAGAACCCTCCCAACTCTCCTCTCCCTCCTCTCCCATGCTCAGGACCTCGCACAAGTAAACCAGACAGCCGGCCTGTGCGCTGGGAAGCAGGGTCAGCCGCCGCTCTATGGCAGAGGCGGTCTCGCTGCGCAGAAGAACCCTCCCCATCCTCTCCCCTGCTCTCTCTGAGAGCGGGAGGTCACGGTCTGTGGGTGGATTTTGGCGTCGGGTTTGATCGGTATAAAGTGTTTTTGGAAGGACCCTGGGCTGGGTAGAAGTGAAGGCGGCCAGCTTGCCATCGGTTCAGAGCGAAAAGGACAGGCGCGGTGCCAGAGTCGGCGTGCTTGCTTACATTACTGTGCTGACTTTGGCGCAAACAGGTGCGTCTCATGACTTCATGGTCATGGCAAGCCGCGGTAAAGCTTGGGTTTCGCCCGTAAGGCTGGGGCTTTATATCAATACCATGTCGAGGTCAAAAAGTTAAAATGTTGACGTTTTTAGGACAAATCACTGTACATACATTTATGCCAAATGCATCGACAATATGGGCCTGTTCCCGGGACACATCTAACCTCTTCTAAGCTGCTCCAACTTGCTCCAGTCGCATTTTATAACACAGAGCAATTGCAGTTGGAGCAACTTGGAGGAGGTTTGAGGAGGTTAGAGGCTCCACGGAAACAAGCCCTACGTATCTCCTGCGCACACTTCTGTTTGTTGGTTATCAAGGGCTCCGCCACGGGTTTGAGGTTGGGGACATGGATTCATGAGCTCAACGAGACAAAGGGCTGCGTAGGGGCGCAGCCAATTCTTCGGAAGGGGGGGGGGCAAGCCAGCCATGGTGTCCCCTTAAAAAACTGACTCTGAGTCTGAAAAACTCGTCGGATTTGGGCCACTTTATTTTGCGAGGCCCCCCTTTTTAAAATTGCCTTGAGCTGGATTAGACCAGGACCCTGAGGACCCTCAGAGAGTTCAATGACCCAGGCACATAGACAGGATTTCGTCCGGGGAAGGGATGGCGCCTCAAAAAGGCCCCTTCCGAGCGCCCCCCCCCTCCCTCCCTCGGATCTCTGGAGCTACTTGATTGATCTTTAAAATTGAAACGGCATTCGATAACTCTGGAAAATCTGTCGACGGAAATATTATATTGTGAACTTTAGGGTTACTGATAACGTCACAGGTCACGTCAAATACAAAATGTTTGATTACGTCATATTAGTCTCGATGGATGGAACTGTCGTGCGATATTAAACGATTGAGCAGTTAGCAAATCGGTATGATTCCTGTATCTGACACTTATTAGTACCATTCTAAAATTGTGATGACCTAAATTCAGGTCAAGGCCATCCGAGGTCACGAGGTCAAACCGAAGATTACGGTCATTAGGCGTTGTAACACATGTTTATGGATTTGTTTTTCGTTTGGAACGCGACAAATAACATTCAAAAATTGTTCCTTCCTTACAAATAGAAGTAAAAATCAAAAATAAATGATTCATTTTGATGCATGGTAATGTTGTACAAATAATCGATCTTTTACTTTGAAAGGTCTTAAGTCAGTCATTTTTGACGATATTGACCTCAAACCTGGTACACAAACTCAGCGACCACGTCTCAATCATATTTATTCTCGTTTCTTGATAATTGTGATTTGTTGGGAACATTATGTTAAAAATGCCTTTTGATTTTTGAAAACTTTGAATTTCAATGTAACTCGAAAATCCAAGTTTGCAGTTTGATAGCCGAGTCCATTACCAGTCATTGATGTATTTAAATGTAATTAAAATAAATACAAATGTGCTTTTGACTGCGTTTCCCTCCAACCCTTACTTTTTCAACAAAAATCGCAGAACACGACTTAACTCTAGCGTCATTTCCGTTTGACCTATCATAACCTCATCGTTTTTCTTCGGCCAACAAGTGTCAATTTATGTAAACAAGGATGTAAGAGTTTGGTGACGATACTGCTGTTGATTTAGGAGATATTTTAAAATAACAGGAGGAGAAAAAATAACCCCTTCTAGTAATTCGTTGCATTGAGCCGTGGAGCGTCGCGAAATTTTAATTCTTATGTCCTAATTATGCACTTTTTCTTGATGACCTATATATATATATTTTGTTTAATCGCGCTCCTCTGGGCATCGTGATTCTCCTTGCCCTTCTGGGGTTGTTTGACACCCCCCGCTTCTAACTTGGCTCCTATACAATTTAGACCAAAACCAATAACACTGTTCAAAGCGACACCAAAAATCGTTGTAAAAATATTTTGCATTTGTTTTGGCTCAGGTCAAAATTGTGGTCACCAAAAGAGGTCATCAAACGTATTTTTTTCCCGTTTAAGGACTTCGCTCCTGAAACGCCATATATCTCGGGAACAATACTAGATAAAAGCAAACGGAAAAAGGCAATTGAAGTCTATTTAAATTTTCATTCGTCTTAATGTCCTCAAATTTGAGTTCAGGTCAATAGCTTAGGGCTCTAGAGGTAATACATGTCATTTTTTTTTTTTTTGCCAAAACGTTTTTCGTCAATAACTTTGTACATACGTGATAAAGATAACAATGCTGTTTACGCCATCGTGATTGTCTCGTCAAGGCGCTTTGAAACCAATTGATGTTGGCCATGTTAGGTCAACTTAAAAAAAAATACCTGAGGTCAAGGTCAAGTAGTGACCCATGCAGGTCAGATTGCATATAAGGAGACTTGTCTCGACGATACAAACACGTTGGTGAAAGTTTTACTTCTATATCTTCATTTTATCTGAGTTATTGACGAAAAAAATGTTGGTGACCTCGTTTGACCCGTATGGGTCAATGAACAAAACCTGCACTTGGATCATCAATAATATTATATTTCAAATTATCCGGGATAAGTAAGACTGACATCCTTGAAAAAGGAAGCATTTTAATATTTCTTCATTGAACTTACAATTTGGGGAGGTCACGAAATCGACCCGACCTCTGGTCACCGATATTCTTATTCCGAGATAAATGCTTGTATTTACTAATAAATGTATGCAATCCTAAAAGTTTGATATCGATCCCTCAGAAATTTTGGTCATGGCACGACCGTAAACAATTTGGAGCTGGGGGTCACTTGACCTGACCTGTGACCTGACCTGGTCTGACACAAAACGATTTTGTTCATTATTTTAACACAATGTGTGGAAATTATCAATGATAAGTTAGACTAAATTTGGTGGCGCCCGTTTTTTTTCGTAATCTCTATAAAACCGCAGTGGTGGGGTGGGGTGTTCAGCCCCCCCCCTAGTGGGGCGTGGGGTAAGACTGCGGTAAAAAAATAAGGCTAACTATTTTGCACAATGATATTGGAAAGTATCAACATAAAAACAAAACATAAAATAGTAATGCGCTGCAAAACGGCACCAATTTGTATTTTTGTTTTAACCCGTATACAATTCAATTTGAGTTGCGTTATTGCTCCGCGGAGCGACGCAAAATTTTGATTTCATTACCTGAATAACTGTTTTCTTACTGTTGAAGGTGCGTAAAACTGTAGTGTGTACTGTTTGAGGTGCTTGAAATTTGAGGTTACAATGGCATTTCACGCCGCCATTTTTGGAACAACTGTTTGTCTATCATTTGCCCAAATCGGGTTCAATGTTTGGCCTCGGGTCTCCTCAGGTCAGGTCACTAGGTCAAGTATAGTGATTCCTCCTCCAAAAAATGTAATGTCATGCTGCAGCCAGATTGTTTGACCGATCAGCTGGAAACTCGCGGGATTTACCGGGTCATGAATATCTAAACCAATGTTATGGAGGATTTGTATATCAGTGATCTAAGGTGAAGTCGATTTTGTGACCACCCAATTAAATTATAAGTCAGTGGGAAACATGGAAGTGCATATAACCACAGAAAATGGCTATATGTGCTCAATGTTACTAGACTTACGAACCTTTGCTTAAATAGTAAATTCACAGATCCATGTGACATTGTTGTCCTGCGACCTTCACGAAGGTCGCAGGACCCGGAGGTCATGGCGTCATTTTCCTGCATAACTTGTACCGAATCCCATATAGCAGCAATGTGATGTTTACATCTTTGACTTGTAGAGGCACCTCGTTCGATGTGAAGTGTGCCCTGATTTGACCTTACCGTCCTCGGATCACGTCAGGCGTAGGCCATCTTTCCCCCACAGACTTTTATTATTTTTATCTTCCCGAAATTAAGGAATTGTTTGGAGAAAAAAACACAATTGGGAACCGGCGAAATATTGACGGGAATCACTGTGTGTATAAAAATGGTTGCTCGCCTCATAATGGTTGCAAAATGGTTGCTCGGTTTTAAATACAATCGACAACGTGTCTTCTTACAGATATAATCCCATGGCGTGAGTTTGGCCATTAGGCCGAAAGCAATCGAGGTAGCATGGGCTATGGCACAATTTGCTCCTTAGACCTCTGGTTACAACCAATCCCGAGCTGCTGGTTCTTTATTTTGAAATCAAGACAGAACATTCATAGTTCAACCTTGCGGAGAGAGAAAAACAAACACCATGCACCAGCACATGCATTATGCCAAACACAAGCACATGCATTAGCTGCATGCATGTGCTTGGCGTCACCTTCCCGTGGCGGTGGCGTCTAGGCGCCTCTTTCTAAACTCGTCTCGTATGGAGATTAAATAACAAAATGCTTTGATAGCACGCCACAAATATGTCGAAAACTATTTGGACGTCCTTGGGCTCAGGTCAAAATTTCAAGCTCACCAGAGGTTGATCCAAGGTCGAATTTCAAGTATAAGACTGCTCCAGAACACAATATACCTATGATAGCTAAGAACAAAAACGGAAAACAGATAATCGACAGTTCATAACAAATTCAATCGCCACTGGTACCCTCAAATTTTAGCTTAGCTCACTAGTTTAGGCTCTAAAGATCACCACATGTCATGATGACATTTTCTGCCCCAAAAATCGTGAATAACATCTTATTGGTTGAACATAGAGAGCTAATTTTGACACCATTCGTGTTTGTCCACATAAATACGCTTTTTAACCATATTATGGTGACGGCTAGAAGCGACTCCAAAATTTGACCTCTGGTTTAAGTCATTTTGTGACCCATGTAGGTCATGTTACATATGGGGTGATGCGACCCGACGAGACAATCACTGGTGTCACTCGCACGTCTTTATCTTTATAATATCAAATGTAAAGCAAGTGCTTGTGACGACAGATGACCTCAGCTGACCTTTCAGAGGTCACTGAACAGCAATTGCACCTGGATCATCAAGAATTAGCTCAAATAAAATGATAATGAAATAATTGACCTTATCTTATACGTATTCTATGAATAGAAAGCATTTTCATATGTTCCCATTGACTCTAATTGGGGGTTATGAAATTTACCTGACCTTAACAACGATATAAATAAAAATCAGAGATATGCGAATGTTAGTTACTTATGGCCTTATGAAATCCTGCAAGGTTAAAATATCTCGGACAAACATTGTGGCTTCGGCACGACCACAAACATTGTTGAAGATAAGATCACTGGCGTGACATAGTAACCTGGGCTGAGATGACCCGAGGTCAAAACTCTTACATATTGTGGGTATTAATGCCCCAACAGCCGTGCAAATTTGCGGCGCTTGCGCGCGAATTCTTTTTGCTATCCTCAAAATATAAAGACCAGAGTCCCGCACTCCCCGGCTGCCGGCACGGGCGTTTTTGTGTAAGGAACACAAAAGCCGTTTTCACGATGGATTATTTGCGCGAAATGTTTTAAAAACTTCTAAGTGTTTTAAAATGTGTTAGTAGTAGTCTTTTCACGATAGGACTAAAATTGCGAGAATTGTTTTAAACACTCGCCCTACGGTTCCTGTAGGGCGAGGGTTATTTTGTTTTTTAAAGTGGATTATACGGGTTTCTGTCCTGAAAGGAAATGCACTCTTTTGCAGTTGTATGTGCTTAAAAAAACACGTTTAAGACATATGAGAGTGACCTCTTTGCTCATTATCCATTATTTCACAATTATTCAGCGTTTAAAACTTTGACTTTTTCAAGACTTTATTTTGATAACGAGTACTTGATCGGGATTACTGTCCACCACTTTTAATATCTCTATCCTTGGGCGGCGCATTGGCCCGGGCGTTAGGTAGAGACGGCTGTCTATACCTCAGCAAGTTTACTGCAAAAAGTACGCGAGTGGCATCACCGAGGCACTTTGAAATGTCCTTACGTAAAGAAGATGCATTTTTCCAGAAAAAATGTGGTAACCGTGGGCCTTCTACCACCTTTATAAGTTACGTTTATATGTAACTCAATTATTCTGCGGGATAAACCCGTTATTTTACCCCTTTAATTATTCTATTCGTTTGAAAAACGGTACTACTTAAACATTTTAAAATGTTTTAAAACATTTCGCGCAAAATAATCCTTCGTGAAAACGGCTAAAAGCACATTTTAAACGACACAAATTGCACCTTCCTCGAAACGCAAAGTCTTAGTGGGAAAAAATATGGAATACTCTACATGCGCGACAGTGATATGTATCTGAAAAATATATGTGAGCACTATGGGAATATCTCCCTTGACCCAACCATGGGCGTCGCCAACCGAGTGACCAGGGTTCGGTCTCGCAAGATCGCTTCGGACCCCAAGATTAGCAGGATTTTAATATAACCCTATGGGAGTGGGTGACAACCACCTGGTTGCCCCCCCCCCATCCCACAAATTTTGTGTCGACATCCTGTCCAACAAGTCCACCAAATCTACCCTGCTCTTGCCGTTAATGAAGAATTGTTCAAAGGATAATTTGACAAGTTCATGATGTTTCGGAAATAATTCAATATACCTATTTTTTGCTGGAAAATAGTAAAACTAGGAATATCATGGAATGTTTAATGGTATTTATATCAAAATATCAACAGTTAAGAATTATTTTATTTTATTTTAATACTATATCAAGCGACAAATAACATGGAATTATAACATCAGGGTGGGCAAAATGTATGACTTGGGGGGGGGCGAAACGCTGACTGCGGGGGCATTTGCCCCCCCCCCCCAGTTAACATGTTAAAATAGGCCTTGGCATATGCCTGTTGGTGATTGAATATAAATACAAATTGGGTTAAGTTTGTCTGTAGTGCATCAAGGAGATGACAATTTCAAGAACTGCAGGCAAACTTGTCTCACCATACGCCAAGTCTACCCAAGGAAAGGCCTTCACGTCTTAGCGTTACTGTCCCACCCATCAATCAGGCTCGTTTGTCGGCGACAACAGAACATGATCACTGGTTGTCGGTGGTGACAGCCCGGTGTCGGTGACATTCCGCGGCACGCGGCGTCGCGCCGGCCTCGCTCTGGGGCCGCAGCAGCCGGCCTCGCTCTGGGGCCGCAGCAGCCGGCCTCGCTCTGGGGCCGCAGAAGCCGACCCCGGTCTGGGGCCGCAGCAGCCGACCCCGGTCAGGGGCCACAGCAACCGACCCCGGTCTGGGGCCGCAGCAGCCGACCCCGGTCTGGGGCCGCAGCAGCCGACGCCGCCCCGGATCGGCGGCGTATTTTTACTCAGCTGGACTGTTATCAGCCGTGCCAGTATTTGCGGAATTGGCAGAGGAGCCTGCCGCGATGCCAGCTGGCCCGGCCGCCGCTGGTTCGCGACCCGGCCGCCGCCGGCGCTAGTGTTGCACGGCCTGACCCTGACATCTATTTCTGCGCGGCGGGCGTTAGTCGCGGCAAGAGAATGAGGTCATAGGCTGGCAGGGAGGAGAGCGAGGGCAGCCAACGACAGACACCTGCATGGATATGGTCTGTCTCGGAAAATATGGCCTCTTCACGGGCGATAATCATCTCACGGAGAACTGTGTCGAACATGTTTGCACAAGCCTATACGGGCTGAAATTCTGCCTTGGTGTCGAGAGAAGTCATCACTGCACGGTCATTTATTCAATTGAATTATCTATTGTTGTATCGTTTTTTTATTTTTCGTGCTACCTACACAATGAGCATGATATTAAGATTCTTCGCCGACTTAAAAAATACTACTAGGATTCCCCTAGAGGGATGTCATGGAGTGATAAGAGTCAGCATAGTCATGTTTTAATATATAACAAGAGAGAGTACAAATGCACATTAAAACCTTGAAAACGTGGTATAAAAGAAATCGCCCTGCGGGGGGCTGACAGGCCCCCCTGAGGTTGTTCTTGAATAACTTTTTACCAACAACGTGCATCTTGCTGCACTTTTCAATAGCTAAGTTAACAACAATTATACGCTTGCTGTCAAAATTGCATTACAATATGCTGAGTGGTTTGGGAGATGATGACGTTATAGTGACGTCATGTTTGTGGAAAAACGATAAATGTTGGGAAAATCGTAGCTAATAGAGTTTTTGCAGAAAATCGTAAACAGAAAGCCTAAAAATAGAAATATAATTTTATTTGTATTTGCAGTCTCGGATTCTCACATTTTGGGGTTATTGATCACCATTTAAAAAACAGGAAAAATCACTACAAAATCAAAGTTTTCAAAGATGTTCAAGATCTGGAATACATGTGAGAGAACTGAGTATGGACAACACTCAAGCAAACTTGCAAAGCAATGACTGTCTTTTGACTGAATGATGGCTCCCTCAGTGCAAAAAACATGACGTCATTTTCTATCACATTTTTGCCTTTTTTAACCCTATTCCCTATGGGGGGCAGATTCTGCCCCCTCAGTAGTTTTTTGCCCGCCACTTCTGAACCGTTACGTCTATCGTCTTGAAACTTTCCAACTTCTAAATATGAATGACGCGTGTTCTGTGAACATTTTGAAGAAAAAAAAATCGGCCAAGCAGAGGCGGCTCCAGGGTCATGTTTTTGATTTATCGTACTGTATATTTCGTTGGTGTGTTGCTGGGCATAGCCCTCTGTTTATGTTTTTTTGTTTTGTGGTGGCAATCATAAAGCGTCCCACAGAAACAAGGTCGATACTTTATACATCATACATAATTGGATTATACCATATTTGGCCGGCAGAGGCGAAACTCAGGTACAACAATTGGGAGGCGATATTTCGTCAATTTAGGCCGAACTTCCAAATAAGCAAGATGATAAAAGGCGTCCGCACATATTGCCCCCACGTGTTAACCTGAATCCACCTGCGACAATTTGTTACATTTAACAAATTACAGCAACAAAAGCCCACATGTGACGTTACACGTTCCAAAACACTAGAAAAGCACATATTTTGTATCCAAAAATCCCCCCATTGTATCCCTGAGTACGGCCTGTGATTTTTCATTTTGTACTTGTCTCTTTCACACATTGAAGAATATTGACATTGGTAAGCCTCAAAAACGTTTTGCATGATAAAGTCGGTTGGATCAACATTGGCCACAATGACCTTCAAAGAACATAAAATATGTATATTTTTGCCCCCTGGCCCCCCATTTTGAACAAAAAGAGCAATTTTCGCGGCGTCCAAAAAGAAATATTTTTGTCACGAAGAATCGAACGTGTCGTCCATCGAAATCGGACCGACGCGGTTGCGAAGATCTCTGGGGGGGGCAGAATCTGCCCCCCCCCCCCACGTAGAGTTAACGGAATTCTGGCCGCCCGCAGGTGAATTAGGTTAACCAGATACGAGCAAATCATACACTTCATTGTTATTTCGAAGACAACATGGTCAGGACATGCATTGTATACATTTATCACATTTATAATGTTCAAGATATTCTGACAGAGCTGAAATCGCTATTCTCGACGTTGGTCAGTCGAGCTGTCATTCTCTGACATAAAAGGTCACCCGTTGACCTTGAAAAACCTAAAAAATTGCAGACAGCCTTCTCAGGATGGCAGGCAGCATTGCTGCTCTTACTTGCGACTCGCTATATGCTGCTTGGTTTGGAAGTGAACAGAACAGAGAACAGAACTGTCAGACCCCCTCCCCTCCCGTAGGGCAAAGGTGAGAAAAGCTCCCGTAGGGTGAGGGTTAAAACGATTGTCGTACGACAATTTACGCATGCCAAGGAATAAACTTTAACCTGCGCGCGTAGGGGGGTAAATATTACCTCCTCCCGGATTTGCTCAATAACTTAAGAACTATAACAGATAGCGACGTTAAAGTTTGAGTACCTTATTCAGCATCAATTTGACGTCTTCCTAAAAATCATCGAAAACTAATCAGAACTTTGGGAGATAATGACGTTTTGAAGACGTCATGTCATGCCATTTTGGGTGGAAAAACGATAAATGTTTGACAGATTGTAGAAAATATAGCTTAAAAGCAAATTGCAAACGTAAAACTGAAAAAGGAAGGATATTGAATTGTCTCCAAAATGGCAATCTCGGATTTAAAAAAAATGTTTTGACCCCTCAAAAAAATTCTCACAAGATCGAAATTTTTCAAAGTATTTAAAAACCGGAATGTATATGAGAGAACCAAGTGTAAGAAATACCCAAACCAAATTTCAAAGTAATATATTTTTTCAGTGACTGATCATAAGTAGCTTGTGACGTCATTTTTCAAAATATGTATTTATTTATTGTTGACTTGATACAGATATATAAATGCCATTGCTGTATTTATGAGACAAAGCTGGTCAAGAAACATGCCTTGTTTATTCATATTAATCAGTTTCCAGTTTTGACCTTTGATGACCTGACCTGACCTTGTATGGTGTCAAGTTGTAAAAATAGCTGCTGCTATCGAATTGTACGTTTAAAATAACCCCTAAAACATGCGTCACAAGACTTGCGTTGACCTCTTGGGAACAGTGACCTTTTGTGACCTGATCTTGACTGACATTTGCATACGAATTCACTTTTACTTATTGCAGAAGATGTATTACACCTTTGAGAGCTTTATGTGCTTTGATAGTCTTAATCAAGGGATTCGATTTGAAAGTATGAACCATTAATTTAATTCACTCGTTTTTTACATATGACCTGACCGTGACCTGACTTTTGACCTAATATTTAAAAAAAATCGGTATGCATTCGATTTGTTTCATTGAGTTCTTTCGATCGCCGCCTTGCGCGTCTCGCTGTGGTTACTGGGCGGTTACTGGTTCGGAAGATACTAGGGGGAGGGGGTAAAATTTACCCCCCCCCCCCTACGCCGCGCGTTCGGCTGGAGACCCCTACGCCGCGCGGATTAAGAAGGTGCTGCTTAGAAGGTGCCAAGAACTGCATGGGTGCGATGAAATGCGACAGTAATAAATGTATGTTTGAGGAAATGCATATACAAACTCAAATATTTTTTTTTCTAACGAATTTTCGTTGTCTGCAAAAATGTTCGTGCAAAGAAGACCGTGAGACAATTTGCAATACGACAGTCTCGTGCGAAAAATTACGAATAATTTATTCGCACTTGAGGACATGTGAACCCAAAATATAATACAAAAGAATGTATACGAAGTTCTGCACTGCATCTTTTAACCCTCGCCAGTGTAGGGCAAGATCACTGCGTGATCAAGGAGAAAGGTATGACCCCCCTTGATGTTTCGCCATTAATTGAGCTATAGCTTCGATTAAAAAAAAACGAGCGTGTTACTTGTGACGAGAGGAAGCAATTGACATCTTATTTAAGGTCCTGGGTTATTAGGTGACCTCTGAGGTCATGTCAAAGACCTAAATGTCATCAAATCGTTATTATGTAAAAAAATATGTATCATCGAGCTTAACTTTTAAATAACAACCTTTAATACTAAATAGACGTCAAATTAAAAATCAGCACATCACAAAATTACATAAAAACTGTCAAATTAAGATAAAGATCAAGTCAGGTCATCTGAAATCATTGACCTCGATTGACTTTTGAAGGCGTATGAACCTAGTGGAACATATAATTATGTAAAATGGATCCCAGATTTGAAATTATCGCCACATACTGCCCTAGAATCGGACAAAACAAAGGAAGACATCTGAGGTCGTCGAAGTCAGTGACCTCGGTTGACCTCTGAAAATGTCAACCGAGATCGCAATCTCTGCAGAAGCCACAATGTCACCTAATTCACCTAACCTTTGCATATGCTCCTGAACAACAAACACTCGGAAAATGTACATGTGTCAAGGATCGATACTACGGGACGCCAGCTTCGCCAAATACGACCTCGAGGAACAGGTCAAAGGTCATGGGTCATAAGGATTAGAAGTTCAAATTTTGTCAGCGTATGTGTCAAATTGGTCAAAGGTCAAAGGTAGGACACTGAATATTTCATTGTGATCAGTTGATAACTACGCGAGTAATTCCGGAAAAACTGAAGGGGTGGGGTTGCAACCATCCCCATAAACTGGCGAGGTTTACAAATAACAGTTCACCTTTAACATGGGGTTTGAGATGAGATAGCCAAGCTGTGACGCATACTCGAAAATGACTTGTGGCGCTGTCACATCTTTAAAGAAATCTATTAATTATTTAATATTCAGTCCTAAAAGTCGGGGACGGGAATACTTGGTAACTCGAATCGCTGATTGGCTGATTTTGGCTGAGTTGACGCATGATTATGACGTAGAGATGACGTAAGACTTTGGGAAAAGTGTTTGATAGAAACATATACGTGCTGGGACCTTGGACAGGAACATATTGTTTCAGTAACTCATTCCCTGGATTGCAAGAATAAACTTTGTGAGGATTTATCGTGATTTTGATGCTTAAATCGTCTATAAAACGTCATTCTCAGCAACATTCTCAGTAAAATTATTCAGACGTACCTAGTCTTACAGATGGGCCGAAATCCGTCTTCATCTTGCTTGCTTCCTCGCGTGCCATGGGTTTCAAGGAATAACTTCCCGTTTCACTGCACTGATTATGCAAAGTTTCAAAAAGAAATAAAAACAAACCTGGGACTAATTTGTCGCAAAATGAATAGCTGGTGTAGGTAAAGTTGAAATATTTAACGCAACTTTCAGCGTCCATAGAATGAATACGGAAAACTTCTCCGTGGATAAACACAAATAACGGCAAAGAATAAGGCACTTGATTTTACTTCGAACTTGATCTTCCGTGGTTCTAAAAAGCATTGCATTTCTCGCATCTTTAATAACAGTTTTAGGCAGTTGTACTGTCTTGTATGCGCCACGATCCCTCCAAATCGATGACGTTTTGATGACATACGTGCTTTTTAGCAAGCAGATTTCGCGTTATTTAGAGGAAAAAAGTATGAATTTGAACCTAATATCTGACATTTTAATTTGCTTTTTCCGCGTAAATATATATATTTGTATGACTTACTAGTAACATGATAGCTAATTTCTAGCTTTTCTTCATGATTTCTGAGCATTTTCTTTTTTCAAGGTGAACTGTGCCCTTTAAAGGGAATAGTTCATATTGAAAGTTGTCATGGAATTTGGCTATACGTGGTATTTTGAGCTCAAAAACGAATATGGCATTTGATTGGACGATAAATGGATATGTCAAAAAATAGTCATGTTTCTCTTTTTACCTTCATGAACTAAACAAAAAACTTCATGACACTGTATGAAGTCATGCAAATGGCCCAAAATACAAATACTAATGCAAAATTAAATTAACTGTCCCAGTTGTCAGTCATTGATGTATCTCCTTATTGTATATTCAAACACAATTTTATGCCATAGCGTTATGCAAAACCATACACAGAAACATCCTGTATAATTTCTGGAATTAAAATTTGACTTCATAACCGACATTATATGCCTCAGATCGACTCACGAACATGAATAGTGCCCGATATACACCTGTAGGAAGGTGGTATTTGAAGACGACCGAACACACCGGCCGGTTCCCTGGTTGAGACAGCGTATGTGTCAACACGTGAGCTGCCTTGTCCTCTGATACTCCTGTCTGGCACTGCTGTGGATTTATTTTAATTAATGAAGGGTGTGTGACCCGAGAGTCGACCTACACGACAGGGCCTGTCAGTTTCACCCGAGAAATAAATGACAATAACTGGGCGGCAGTTGTATATCGGCCGCCGGACAGAACACCAGCTCCGACATTTGACTGAAGTTTAACACACCGTTTTCTCTCTCACTCGTCCTCATTCGTCAGCGGCCGCCGCCCGAGGCGACAGACCTTGACCCTGGCGTGTCAGAGGGCGCCCCGGGCGGCTCGTCAGCGCTCCGGTGATGATGTCACAGTACCACGTGACTGGCTGCGGCGATGGTGACTCGCCCGGGGCTATGTTTAGCGCGCGACCCGGCCGAGTGGGGGACGGCTGCCGGTCGCCAGCGGCCCATATATGATCCACTCATATAGCAGTGGTGCATCTTGGTCGGAAGTCCAGGACGTCGCTCCGCTGGACGCCAACGTCAACATACGCAACATGCATAGGGGTTTATCAGCTGGTTTGACCCTCACTCGTGCAGCGTCCAATTACTGTGTGACCGTGCAGGGGGAGAGGGGTACTACCCTCTGGCGTTTTGCCCCTAATTGAGCTAGTCCTTTGATTCAACAATGAGTGTGTTGCTTGGGAATAAACAAATATATATTGACATCCAATTTTAAGGTCCTGTGTCATAAGATGACCTCTGAGGTCATGCCAATGACCCGAATGTCATCGAAACATGCATGTGTATAGATGGAATACTAATGAGCTAAAATCATAAATGAACATCTAATTATCCTTGATGGGTGCTACATATGACACCAGCGTCACAAAATGTCCCAGAAACCGTTGAATTCCAAAATGGTCATGCCAGGTCATCTGAGGTCAGTGACCTCGGATGACCTGTGGAATTATATAACCCCAGTGGAACATATAGTTATGTAAAACGGATCTTAGATTTTGAATCAGCGCGTCACAAAATGCAATAAAAACTGCCAAAAGTCAACAAAGTCACATGAAGACAGAGGTCAGTGTCTTTGTTTGACCTCTGAAAAGGTCAAACGAGGTTGCAATCTCAGTAAAAGCCACATGTCACCTGGAAACGCCTGTGCATATGCGTCTGAACAACAAACACTTGAAAACCGGACAAGTAACAAGGAATGATACTACGGGACGCCAGTTGCGCCTGACAAAACCTTAAGAAACAGATCAAAGGTCACGGATCGTGGAGGATCTAAGTTCGAAATTTTTACAACATGTGTTTAACTGTAAAAATATGGTACTAAATTTGCATCGCAATCGGTTGATAACTACACCAGTTATTTCCGAAAAACCAAGGGAGGGGGTGCAGCATCTTCCTTGCACTGGCGAGGGTTAAGTGGAAACGTTGCATGGATTTTCGAGTGAAATGTCATAGGTCGCAAGTTGATCAGTGCTCATCTGCTGATTTTTTGCGACAAGCCATTGTTGCACTGGCCTCAGGCATCGAAGGACGTTTAACAGATCAAACTTGAATTCCTATCATACTTGTGAAGGATAACAACATCCTTCCAGGAAAGAGGACATATTTGCTTCCAATAGTTGCATGCCTATAAAGCAGATTAGCTAATATTTTAAGCATAACCTTGAAAAACTACAAGGCCACAACAACAATTTTACGTTGTTTGATGATTTGGCCCAAGATTACATAAACAGGCCTCTTTTTACAGCTACTGTCAGTCACTCAGCCAAGTTACAGCGCTATAACTTTGCCGTTTTATGAAACATAAAAATCATGTTTGCATACATCCGGCAAAGAGCGACAGTAAAAGCGTGTTTATTATAGATATGTTACAATGTCAATTAACTACTCACTGATTAATCACGACATCGGTCATGTGGAGTTGTTGACGCTGGTCTAAAGGATCCATTTTTCTGAATTTAGACATTACTTCGTTTCTCCAAATTCCCTCTAGTTGCTGAGGTATTTCAAGGACTCCAAAAAAGTATGGAATCACCCAGTTATCGGTAGGCGCCAGAGAGTCGTTCGCTTCTAGAAGCATTGCCCTAACGTTTACATTGCTAACATATATCGTTGGCGCTCGGAGCTGGCCAATAGAAAACAGCTCGTGTGCGCTGATAGCAGCTGCCGAACAGAGCATCGGTTTCTAATTAATATAAATCGAATTGTAGGTTTATTGTCCTAGGTGCGCCATTCTAGATAACATCTTAACTATACTGTTTATAGTGACGGTCGTTTATGGATATCGAAACAAAACATTATGCATAACAGAATATAAGTAAAAATTTGACTAAAGGGGCTTCAGACGTAAATTGTATCGTATCCAAAAATCAAAACAATAGCTTCCTACTGTAGTAGAAATACATTAGACATTCCAAAAGAGTAGGTGCACCTCCTTTAACTATTAACTTATTACTGGGATGAGAATCAGTTCACTTCCCTACCTAACATTTTGTGTTGCAATGATCAGAGGACCTCAGATGCACTGCGTCCTTTATCATATCGAGAATCTGCTCCTTAACATCTGGCAATAACGTCTGAATCCGGCCGGCAACCAGCTCTTAGTTTAGCTGCCCTTCTCTGGGAACTCAGCAAAGTGAATGGAGTGTCAGCTTTTTGTTGTACTTCTTTTTTGGTTCCCCTTTTAACTGTTGCTTTTTTGTTCGAATACCAGCGCCCTCAAAAACAGCATCGTACATCAAAAAGCGCTTATTCTTAGCTTGGGAAGCTGAGAAGCAGTGCTTAAAAGGTGACTGGTTAGAGATGCAAACAAACGAGCTTAGAATGCACAGATGCATCTGCTGACATTCATATATACTATTTAAAGTAAATATAAATGTCCGCTGATTCATCTGTGTATTCTAAGCCCGTTTACGTCTGTGAGTCTGTGAGTCTAACTGTCTGTGATTTCGCGTAGAAAAGGATATTACCTTACGATTATTTGTTGGCGAAATACTTTATAAGCGTTGTTGCTGGAGTCAATGTGAGAATCATATAAACACATGTTCAGAGATAAAAAGCTTCCGTGGGTCGACTGCAGCCCACCTACATTTATCATACCATTGATAACAGTGGACCGGGATTTGACACGAAAATCAGGCCACTGCAGTAATGGGACCGAAAATGTGTTGCTGTAATGCAAATGCAAGTTTTGCGGACGTAAATTGTGCCGACCGAAATTGGTGTTACAGCGTTTTAGTAAAGCTCTAATTTCAGCCTTTATGTTCATAAATATGAATACATTTTGTATAGGCATTGGCCAGAATTGATTGTGCTTTCCAGCTATATAATTTTGTAGCGTCTAAAACTCTCCGATTGTGACGGTATAGCGGTGTAATCATAAAAGGCTCCTAAAATAATTAGTGTTTTATCACAGGTGTATTTTAGCACTGAAATATTAACATGAAACCCTATACTTCACATGGATTATAGAGACGGTACACTTCGCTTAAAAATTACTTTTGTTTCATCTATTCACGTCCCAAAGGCTCGGAGCAGTAACATTAATCGTGAAAGACGTCATAAAACCACGAATTTGCGTTTATGTGGTGATTAATTTTGCACTCAACACGCGCTATGCGCAAACTCACACTGCATACGGCATATATCTTTCTGGTCATCAAATTGCGTTCAAAGACGAGCCCATGCTCCGGAAATCATGGAACCGATCTGGGTAATTTCTTCACCATTCGATCTGGCGTGGTCCAAAAAGGTGTCATGCTGAGTTTTATCTGTTTTGGTCCAATTTAAGTGTACCAAAGTTGACCAAAACCATCAAAAACTGCTTTTTAGTGGTTTTGGTCTAATTTGGTTTACTTAAACTAAACCAAAATGAATGCAACTCAGATCAACAATCTGTTGGTCCACGCCAGATCGAATGGTGAAAAAATTACCCAGATCGATCACATAGTTGCGGAGCATAAGCTCGTTTTTGAAGAGCCCTTCAACTTCAGTTCAGTTCAGTTCAGTTTATTTATAGACCCTTCCACAGAGTGGATTCATGTTTGGTCCAAGTCAAAAATGCAAGTTGAGTACATAAGTAAAAAGGAATGATACATAGTACATACATCATGCTATAACTACAGTATGCATATACATACAACTAAATGACATGTCATGTACAGATGATCAGTTAAAACACAGACTGATCTAAAAGGCGCACGAACTCGGCTCGCGTTCGGGAGCCCGTGATGGCAGGCGGCAGTTTATTTTTGTTTAATGTATTTTTACGCAATTTAATGTCCATCAAAATGTATGCCTGCATACGCTAGCCCGTTAATTTATATACACGTCTGTGTTTATCGCATGCTGATCAGATTCCTGGTTGCCGAAATATTGATATGAGATGGCATACATGTTTCGCGATTCTGAGATGCTAGAATTACATGTTCGGCCCCTTCCTGCAGTGACCTGATTTCGTGTCAAATCCAGGTCTACTGTTATCTATGATCATACATATTATCAATATGTACTGCTGTGTGGCAACTCTCCTACATCTCCTTATAAGGAGAAGCGAGGAGAAGCAGGCAGGGCTGTCACATAGGCAGTAAATATTGATGATATTATAAATCAGAGAGCAGCAGTGGAGATCGACCCATACAAGTGTTTTATATTCGAACAATAATATTTATATGATTCTCACATTGGCTCCAGGAACAACAATGTATATGACGTATGTTGTCAACGAATCATCCTAGGGTAATTTCCTTTTCTAAACAATATCACAGACACTAGATACACAGCTACAAGTGTGCAGTGCCTGAAAGCTACCGCTGACTAATTACGCTGTGGACAGTTCAGGGCCGGTTTTCGGTTTGCTGGACGCGCGCCAGCGACCACTGCACGCTACGTCGCCAATTCTCTGCGTGTCGCCAACTCTCACGCCACAACGCATCTGTTCTGCTTCATGCGACAACTTAGCAGATCTCTTATCAACCCTGACCGACGTCTGCAGTTGGCAGCGCCAGTGGATAGTGAAATACATTTGACGTGTTGAAATCATGCCAGAAGAAGGCTGTTTCTGTGCAATTTAGTTATATATAAATTGCACTTCTAGGAAGAATATTGTTTGGTTGTTAAGTGCTCAAACACAACAGCCTGCTGATCGCTGATTCATTGTTAGATGAGTCACGGTGATCAGCTATTTTTCAGTTGCCAATACAAATTCAGTTTATGCTCATGACAACATCCGCAGTGCTTCGCTGTTCTCGAGGAACCTAATTATAGTACTTGTTTATAGTGCTTATAGGAGTTGCACATAAGCAGTGCCATGGGCAATAAGAGCTAGAGTAAGGTAGGTGGTAGAGATAAGGTTTTGCAAAAAATACTGACGCATCACAGTAAAGTGAATACAGTTGCAGTTCAATATGCACCGCAATATAGCAAGGGATATACTAGGGGCGGATACAGGGGGCGGCGGGGGAGGCCGCCCCCTCTGTGTTCGCCACGCATTGGGCGCCCCCCCCCCCTGTGTCCGCCGCGCCGAAGGCGCGGAAGGGTCTCTTAAGCAGACCAGTTTCCGCACTGAAGGAATAGGCCTGCTTACGGTATTCAATATCTGACGTTTGCTACACGGTCAGATGCCGCCCTTATATCATGACGATGTGTCGCCCCCTAGCCATATGCCGCCCTATGGCCAGACCGTGACGGCGCCCCTCCAGTCAGTGGCGGCGCCCCGGTTAATGACGGCGCCCCTCTGGCCAGTGACGGCGCCCCTTCGGCTAGTAAAAGCGCCCCTTCGGTTAATGACGGCACCCCTCTGGCCAGTGACGGCGCCTCTCTGGCTAGTGACGGCGCCCATCGTGACGGCGCCTCACCAGAAAATGACGGCGCCCCTCCGCTCAGTGACTGCGCCCCTCCAGCCAATGATGGCGCCCCTCCGGCCAGTAACAGAGCCCCTCTGGCCAGTGACGTCGTCCTTCTGGCCAGTGACAGCGCCCCCTTCGGCTAGTGACGGTGCCTATCTAACCAGTGATGGCACTTCTCCTGCAAGTGATGGCACTCCTGCGCCCAGTGATGGCAGCCCTGTGACCATACTTACATTTAATCATACTTTACACCGGCATGCTTACATTTGAGAGTGCCGTCAAAATGTTTCATTATATATATTTATTTGAAAATGCAAACTTCTAATGATTGACCATAGGTAAATTTGAAATTTTCAGGATTTGTGTTGTTATTAATTAACATTTGGCGCCCCTCTAGGCCAATGACGGTACAAATCGGAGACAATCCACCTCATCGGAGACAATCCACGATCTGCCTATTATGTTTGAAGATACGGTGCCCCAATTTCCGGGAAAAAAGCGCCCAGGTTTCCGGAAAAATGCATCCCAGTTCCCCGGAAAATGCGCCCCTGTTGCCCGAAAAACAGGGGCGTATTTACGGGGGGTCACCGCAACCATGCCCCCCCCCCCTTGGGCGCCGAAGGCCCCTCATGACCGAAGGCGCCCTCATGCATCTAATCTCATATATCCCCCGTTCATGGAAATGCACCTCATAATTCAGTAAAGGGCGCCGAGGCGCTCCATCGCTGAATGTGATGACGCCGCTCGCTGAATATTAAAGCGCGTTTCACTGAATGTGAGGCGCGCTCCGGATATACACCTGAAGGCTGCCCCTTCCATATTCTTCCAAAGCCGCCCTCCCAAATAGCTCCAAAGGCGACCTTGAATACACCTCTTACGCTTTCCAAATGCTTTTCCAGTGCGCTCTTTGATAAACTTCTGAAGGCGCCCTCAAACATACCTCCGAAGGCGCCCTCCCATACACATCCCAAGGTGCCATCCGATACCAACATGAAGGGCGCCCTCCTACATACCTCCCAAAGCGCCCCCATGCACCTTTGGAAAACGCTCTCTCAAAATTTATACACTCTGCAGGCCTCCAAAGACGCCCTCCGATACGTCTCCGATGGCGTCCTTCCCATATTACCTTTCAAAGGCGGTCTCGTATGCACGTACGGTGGTGTTCTCCGATACATATAGGAGAAAGGCGTATGGAAGGCGCCCTCCCGAACTTCTCTGAAGACACGCCTTCCCACATACCTCAAGGCCCTAAGATGCGATTCACCTCTGAAGGCGCCTTCTCACATAGTCTCTATAAATCACCCTTCAGATAACATATCTCCGAGGCCGAGGGCGCATCCTCCCTAAATACCTCAAAGGCGTTGTTTCGCTGGCTCCCTGAGGCGGGGGCGCCTCCGCGTCTCACAGAGGCCTGTCTCTCGAGCTATTTGAGAGGCGCCCCTCGGAGATGTAGTCGTAGGGCGCTTTCGGAGATATTTGGTCGAGGGTGCCTTCAAGAGATTAAATTGACCGGAGGGCGCCTTTAAAGAATATAGCGGCTCAGGGACAGGTACTCAAATGCTATACATCATAGTGCCGCCCTCTATTAATTTATCGGAAGACCTACCCCCCCCCCCCCCGCTCAGCATTTTTTTTCGCTGACGGCGCCCTCATGAGTGGTTTTGGCGCCCCTTTAGGGCTTGCCCCCCCCCCCTAGCGGATTTATAAATACGCCACTGCCGAAAAATGCACCCCTATGCCCTACCGTCCGTCCCCCCTCTTCTAAAAATCCTGGATCCGCCCCTGGGATATGCTGAACTTCAATTTTGAGGCTCAAGTCATTGGGTCGACTTCTATCTTCCTCTCAATGGACATAATATGTTCAAGACCATCAAGAACGGACGTCTGAAATACCAATGATCATACTTTGTCATACTTTGTCAGTACCCAGTGAAAGTCGACTGAATAACGCTCAGGATGCTGAGATCTGGCACAAAATGCTTAGATCTGGCACAAAATGCTGAGATCTGGCACAAAATGCAGAGATCTGGCACAAAATGCAGCCAATGACAATCAGTCAAAAAAGCCGCTATCGGAAGTGAACACTGTACACCGCTATTTTCATCCGAGAGTCATCCTTCCACGAACGCAGATCCTCGGCCTGTCGAGCACTGAACTGAACTTTACAGCCGAAGGGTTCTCTCTTCAACTTTCGGGGTCGCTGGGTGTGGTAAGTAGGGGAGGAGGAGGAGGAGGAGGGGGCTGATTCAGATCCAGCGACCGCCGGCAGGGCTGCTATTTTTGGCGCGCCGCTGGCTGTGGCGGGTCGGCCAGGCTGGTGGCGGCCGACGGACGCTCAGTCTGCCCCTAGTCGTGTCGTCAACTGGTGGTGGCCGCTTCTACCCGTGATCCTGTGAAACGAAACCAGGTCAGTCTTCTGCCTGCGATCCTGTGAGACGAGGCTAGGTCAGTCTTCTGCCGGAGGTCCTGTGAAACGAGACCAGGTCAGTCTTCTGCCTGAGGTCCTGTGAGACGAGGCTAGGTCAGTCTTCTGCCGGAGGTCCTGTGAGACGAGGCTAGGTCAGTGGAGAAGCGCCGCACGGTTGTGGGTGTACATACATACCGCACTGGACGTCACTGGTGGGGCTGCGACGTGCTGGCAGTGCTGGAACGGCATTGCAGCTGCTGGAACGGTATTGCAGCTGCTGGAACGGTATTGCAGCTGCTGGAACGGTATTGCAGCTGCTGGAACGGTGTTGCAGCTGCTGGAACGGCATTGCAGCTGCTGAAACACAGCTGCTGCTCCTGTGGCAGCTCAGTAGGCTGATCTATCAGGCAGTTCTGAGGATAGTTCCTTGCTTCGTCCGGCAGTTCTGAGGATAGTTCCTTGCTTCGTCCGGCAGTTCTGAGGATAGTTCCTTACAGCTCACTGCATCGTATGGTATTACGATGATGATATGCATATGCTTACGATTACGGTATGATTACATTATGGATTATGGTTGTGATTAGGATTGTGGTTATGTTATACATGGTGTTGGCTCGTTCATTGCATTTTCATTGAACTTGAATACCCAGACGTGCTATGTGTTCATTGACACTTAATTTCATTTAATTCAAAATGCATTTATGTAACATTGATACCTGATATGGCAGATATGCAGCAAGCATATTGTTGTGGCTAGTAATCTGAAATTGGCAGACTGGACAAGAGGCTAACAGCCATAATTAAATCTAACAACATTCGGTTACAGATGAGCCTTACCTTGACAAAATTATGTTTTGGATGATCTCATAAATAGTTTGTGAAGCACATAGATCGAAACGGACAGACCAATGGAAAAATGCAGTCCAAGTCAGGAATATTTCGTTTACGAAAACTATCGAGTACAAAAATGTCTGATCTGAAATACCCAGTGGTAATGAATCAAAGAGTTACACATGCCAGCGATGTGCTCTCATGGTGATAGGGTAGTGGTTTAAATCACCTTAAAATACAATTTGTTCAAACAATGCGATCCATACTCCAGATTGAATGAGGTGGCACTGGATACGAATGTGCCTCGGATATCGCATCTATACCTTGATGGTCACGTACCAATTCAAATACTGCGCTTAGGTAAAACATAAATGTATAGTGAGCATGCACTTAAACTTTCGAAACATGAACCTAGCCATGATATCTCATCTACATTAAAGA
This sequence comes from Semibalanus balanoides, assembly GCA_014673585.1. Taxonomy (NCBI): domain Eukaryota; kingdom Metazoa; phylum Arthropoda; class Thecostraca; order Balanomorpha; family Balanidae; genus Semibalanus; species Semibalanus balanoides. The sequence continues at coordinate 31,639 of VOPJ01015213.1, read as the reverse complement.
GTCATGTTCACCTTTTCCCACAAAAATGGAGTTATTGCTTGACATCGGCAGACGGGGACACAATATATTGTAAATCCATCACATTTTGCATACAAACTGTCCTATCGAAAGATATTTCATTTCAAAGTCGATAAGCGTTCCACACTTTTAACGACCGGTACTTACAAGTACAATTGGTCCTCATCAAACTGCGGGCTTTTCCCGTATTGCTTGTTTAAGCAATGTGAAAAAATATTTTGTGGAAAATACATTTTGCGTTCTGCTTGTTGTGATTATATGCCCGTCAATCCCATAGGCGTAGGAGCCGGGGGACGGGGGGAACTGCCGCCTCAACTTTTTGAACGGGGGTAACACCCCCCAACTTTTGAGTCTCAATACCTGGTCCAAAACTACGAGGCATAGCCCACGAGCATCTGGGGACGGGTCGGATCCGATCCCCCATCGGTTTTCCCTGAATAACTTCCGAAGCGTTGCAGATATCGATGTAAAACTTGGTATGCCTTCGCGTACATCAATTTTACGTTATGTATGTATAAATTTAGCAGTTACGTCGAACAAAATAAGATATACCGATTTTAGTGACGTCAGCAGTAGGTACCTAGCATTTTTGGTCGAAAGTAGCTAAATGCTAGAAAAATTGCAACAAATATAGTTTTGAAGCAAATTCCAAATAAAAACGTTGCAACACGTGAAACAACAAGTTGTACAAAATGGCTATCTAAGATAAAAATGTCAAAAAACGATTTATTTGCGAAATTGACCATATTTGTTTAATAATTTTTGAACCCCCACCCCTCCCCCACCTCAAATCAGTTTCTACGCCCTGGTCAATCCTCTACATCTAAAAACCATTGAATGGAAGTGTAACCAATTAGCAGTTCGCTGATGCATTTTTATGGCGGCATAGCAAGTGGTTGCGACCCTTAGTTGTGAAAATCCTTTCATTTATTTTTAACATTAGGAGTTTTTAGAAGCTCATCGATGCGCTTGGACGTTGACCTATTCAGTGTCGGTAATTTGTTTTATTGACCAATCAGGGACGTTGTCACGCGTCTTGGCGCACTTGCTTCACTTCTGGCCCTATGAATTATTTGCATATAGAACGTAGGGAAGAACAACGTCGACAGTAACCTTCATGGTCAACACCAGGTACCCACTTGCTTTTTTCCAAACTTACAACTTTGAATTAGGTAATAATTTTATTTAATTGTTGCAATTTAGATAATATCATTGTTATACCATAACGGAAACCCAGGAAACTGCTGTAAAAAGTAAAAGGTGAATATTTCCCTTAAATCAATCTGTAGCATAAGCCAACTTGCTCAAGGCTGCTGGATTATTCAGAGTTTGACTGTCGCTCGGTCCCAAAGCACCGTCGCCGTGTACTGTATGGGTAGACTGTACCGCCATACTCCGCGGCTAAACGGCACAGTATACCAGGCCAGACGGCTACGGTCTAGACATGTCTAGACATCGCTGGGTGCCGCCCACTGATCTGAGCCAGAAGCGCACGTCAGCGGTGCTTGGCGCCAAAAATGCCACGGACCTGACCAGCCCGTGACTCAACACCAACACTCCCCGCGAGGCGGTGGGAATCTCCCGACCATTGTCATCCGCCCCCCGACATGCTGGAGCAGGACGGAATTTACGGCCAACTTAATTATTCAGAGCTGAAAATTGTTTGGGGTCTCATGCGTCGATGTGAATTAAAAAAGTGAAGTGAAATAAACAATCGTGGCCATTCAAGCATGATGCAAACATATAATTGGCTCCTTCTTTCTCATGTGGGTGTCCAATGTCTATGACGTTAGACGTACAATGACAATTGCAACAACCTTATCCGGCAGTGGCTTTTAATGGCAAGACAACAGCACTGCCGTCTCGCTGATAGTTCTCTCAATGACTCACTGGAAGTGCGACTTTGACCTCTGTCCTCTGACCCTGTGACCTGTATCGGCAGGTAGCAACTCACAATGGTTCACTGGAAGCGCGACCTTGACCTGTACACCATCGGACGCCCCCTGGAGCGGAATGCCGGGTTCTGGCTCGACTACATGAAGGGCCTCAGGGGTGAGCAATGACAGCACAGTAACCTGCAGCCACACCAGATCTCTGGTGGCGACCACTATATCTATACTGTACAGCTCTTCACTGCACTTATCAAGCGCAAACGGCTGGGTCCGTTACATGCATGTGAAACATATTGTCGGTGCTTTTCGATATTTTTACTGTTGCCGCTTATGGATAAGTTGCTCCATTTTTAAGAAAGCTGCCAATTGTATTTTCTTGTCAGCTCATTTTTGTGTTGCATATAACATTTTGTGTGTGTTAAATTTTGTATGTTGAGTGTTAATTTTATTCATGTGCACAGCTGCTTATACTACCATACAATGACAATTAAACACATTTTGTATTATGGCAACCCTGAAAACACGTCAAATAATTCGACAGCCTTAATACTTTAATTTATTTTAACATGACTTATAGGTTTGTAAAATGATTTGAACCAGACGCAGATAACTAATTCTGAAAACGCTTGTTCAGTTATAAAATACTTTGACCTATTTATCTTAACGAGAGTTCTAAACTCTTTAAAAAAGGAAAAAAACTCAAAGACAAACTGTCTTTTGGCATAAGAGGCCATTCAATATGACTTCCCGAGTCAACGACGTCAGCACACGCTAATATTGTGAAAAGGTACACCATCCGTCCATCCGCATAAAATATGCCACTGTTACCAAGGCAACGTCTCTGGTTAAGAAAGTCTAGACAGGACTATCGATGGAGGAGGAAGTACTGTGCCGAATCTTTGCTGCACTATAAGCTGTCAACCTTAATTATATCGTTTTTGGGGAAGTGGGACATGATTTTATGATATGGATAAGAATCCATGCAACAAACTCTGCTTAAAGAAGAGCCCTGGACCCAGCAAATTTAAGCAATGTGATTAGACTGAAGATATGAGAAAAACACATGCGATTTATTTTATGCTACGTCCTGTGAGTAAAATGATCAAGTTTATCTTATGATATAGCCATAGATAATAATAAAAGAACATTCAAGGCAATTAAATCACTTAAAGAGAGTGTGCCTGCTCTTTTGAAATGTCGAATATATTTGTATTACGGTAAGAAGCTATTGGGTTGATCATTGGTTACGATAAAATTCACGTCTGGAGCCCCTTTAGTTTGAATTTTTACTTATATTCTGGTTCGCATTTGTTTTGTTTTAAACTCATAAGCGATCGCCACTATAAACAAAGTACGAAGGTGTTACCTACAATGGCGTACCAAAGACAATAAACAAACCCATGCGAAATATCTGTAGTTCTAGTAGCGAAATCTCTCTGGCAAATAATTGTTCCGCCGGAATGATCTTGGCGAATTCGGAATATCTCAGCAACTATAGTGAATCTGGGGAAATGATGTAGATAGCTAAATTAATTAAAAAAATATACTCTTCAGACCAGTGTCGACAACACCACATGACCAATATGAGTAGGCACACTCCCTATAAGATGGAAAGTATGACAGGCGAAAATCTAACATGAGGAGCAAGAGTAATTTACATCGGTTGTTGTCTGGTCGCCAACTGAACTAATGGACTTACAATTTGTCTGGGAGTCGTATTTACTCTGACACATTGATCACCGAACACTTATCAGCGTTCAAAATGTGCTTGCCAGGCTTCACATCAACTTTTAGACTTACCACAAAAATCATCATTCGTCCATATACATAATAAAAAACGTCCAGCATTTCCTTTTCGCACAAAGCAAAACTAATGCCATACCATCTGCCATACCATCGCAGCCTTCTTGACAGGTGTTCACCGATAAGTTTTTCTGTCCGAAGCATCCGTTAGCTGTCAGCCGAGTGGCCATTTCGACAGCTCGCTGGCAGTTCGACACCCAGCCCGTGTTTTCAATTTCCCTCTTCACGCTAGTCGGACTAAATTCAAGGGCAGGACGGGCCAAGCTACAGCCATTAGTCGGGACGCCACTCCTGCTGCTGACTGATGAGTAGTTCAGCTGTCGGCTGTCATGCAGTCGTGGCGCCACCGTCGCTGGCAGCCGCCGCCGGCTGGCCGCCGCCGCCGCCCCTAACACGGCGCGGAATGTGGCGGCCGAGGGTCGGAGGGGGTGCCGTCGCCAAGTGTGGGTCACCAGCGGCCACCGCGCCTTGGCCACAAAGCTCGTACTGTCGTGGAGGAGCGGGTTGAGGGGTCCTGGAGGGGGGGGGGCTGTGACGTGGCCAGCGGCTGGTGATAGTGTGAGTCAGAATGACGTCTGACCCACAGACTCGACGCTCCAGGTCTAAATTTAAACACACTTGAAAGTTGTGTAACCAAGTGTTAATTGGTTGAGGTGCTTCCCATGCGGGAAAAAAAACGAAAAGTTTGCATTATTTAAGTGATAGGCGAAATATGTAATACTTTCAATTGTCTCCTCTTATGTGTTGATGCATTTTGGTGAAAGATTAAAATGTATAATTTTTAAAATACACATGAAATACAATATTGCATATGCATTTACGTGGAAATAAGTCTGCCAGTGTTCATGGTCGCACATCTGCAACGAGTAATTTAGTCTCAGCAAATAATCTCTGCACTAGGTCTATGCAGATCATAGCTCTGATTCAAAAGCAAAAGATCTTCAAAGGATTCAAGGATCCACTCTTTGCATCATCAATAATGCACCGTCCCCAAGTCTTCGGTAAAACTTCTTCGACTGACTGCAGCTTTTTCTATCAGTGATCGCGTGCCGAACCATTGAAATAACAGCTCTATCCCTCCACTATCAAATAAAACCGGCTCAGCTCAATGACCCCACACTTTGATACCAACGCTTAACCGCGCACTGCAGGGGGGTTGATTTTCCGCCCCCCCTCAGGTTTTTCTGGAGTAGCGGGAAAAAACGGCGGCGCGCCAGCGCCCCCAAATTTCGTACACCTGTTTGGTCATTACCCCACACTTTTGACAAAAAGTTTTGACTTCAGGTCATCTCAGGTCAGGTCACAAGTCCATGTCAAGTGACCGCACCTTCAAAAATGTTCGGTATCTGCCAAACCACCAGTATTTTTTCGAAAGTTTTGAATCTTGCAGGATTTAAAAGCAACAGACCTACATTCGTTTATCTCGGATTTTTTCGTATCGTGACCAAAGGTCAGGTCAATTTCCTTGACCTCCCCATATTTAAGTAATGGGAAAATAAACAATATGCTTCCCTTTCAGTAACATTCATTGGCGATCAGCGCTAAATTCTTTCAGAATCATGCATTTAGCTCGTTCTGAATGATCAAGGCGCAATTGATGCTCAGTGATTTCTACAGGTCATCTGAGGTCATCTGAGGTCGATCAGCATGATTTGCTTATAGAACTCTGATAAGGAAAAGACGAAGAACGATGAGTTACACCAATGTGTTTGTCTCGTCTAGCGCGTTTGCCCATAAATGGCAACATGACCACCTGGGTCACAATATGACTTACCTGAGGTCAAATTTTAAATTGACCTTACCAGGTCACGTGTATATGTTTCAAAGGCGCATCATGAGACAAACACGATGCGTCAAAATGATTTCCCTATCTTTCTTAGGTGACATGCTATTCACGAAAAACTGTTTGGCTAAAAACAGTATTTTTGACCTTTCATGACCATCTGGACCTGAACTATTATTCTGAGATCAATTTTGAGGACATTACATGCGATTGCAAATTTCAATAGCATCGATGCCTCTTAATTGTTTGCTCCTAGCTATCATAGTTTTCGAGATAATCGGGGGTTTCTGGAAAAGAGTCCTTAAAAGAGTCCAATAACCGGAAAATCTGACCTTGGTACCCACTGGTGACCTCAATGTGACTGATCCAAGAAAAAGACTGAAATACTTCGATAGAGCTGCCTAGAGCTATTCTAATGCCTTTTCCGCTTTGTCCTAATACGTTGCGTAGTTTTGCGAGGATCATCACGGGGGCGGAAAATCAACCCCCTGCGTTCGTGTTCGGCGCGAACCCCCCTGAACAGTGCGCGGGTTAACATGAACACCACCACCAAAAATTACACCGCCACTGAATCAACCATGAAGACAAAATGGCTTCATTTAACGTGTGATCATATTAAACATCAATAAACTATCTGTGCCGCTGTCGCGTACGCTGTTACGCTGTACGCTGTACGCTGTACGCTGTACGCTGTACGCTGTACGCTGTACGCTGTACGCTAACAGCATCAGTCGGCTGATGAGTGACGATCTGTGGGCGGTATACACAGCTGGGGAGCGGGCATGCCGCGGCACCACCCCGCCGGCTCGCAGCGACACCATACACGTCGACAAGCGCTACAGCTCCGAGGTGTTCACCACCAAGCGGAGCGGTGAGGTGCGCCAGGCGCTGGTCAACGTCACGGAGACCCGGCCCGTCTACCAGCTGAAGATGGCGCCCACCGTGCCGCACTACTCCAACTAACGGCGCCCGCCGCGGCCGCCGCGCGCCGCGTAAGGAGCCGCCAAACGCGGAGACGGCACGAGGTGGCGCCCGCGGCCATACCATACCATACCATATAGAGCGGCGATTCCATGTAGATGAGGAGTAGTACTATGAGGCTTGCTAGCGGTGGACGTGGTTCCTGGCTGGTGGAGCCGCTGTGGTCGAGGATGTGAGCTGAACATGGCTGAGCCCAGTGCTGAGCTTGATTACAATCTAGTTATATGCTTGATTACAGTTTTAACTATTTTAGTGAATTCATGGATGGATCAGATAGGTAGCAAATTTGTCTAGGTGCATGAAGATCTCGTCATCCACACGTAGATGAAAGGTGTATTTGGCCTGACAGAAATAGTTCATCTGCTAGAACAGTAGCTCCATTTTGTCGTATAGACAGCTGTAGTTCAGCCAGCACGTAGTTCGTGATAGACATGGATAAAATTCACAAGAGGACCATAGCAATCTGAACAAACCACACAGGCAGTGTCCCGGAATTGGAAGGTGGATCCGGCATCGCTAATGCAGAGCTTTACAGCACAATTTAACACAGAAGCAAGAAATGGGTTATCTGACGAATCTGCTGCATGCACTGTAGTTTGTAGTCATTGTAACCATGTAAGTAGTTGCTAGAGGTTGTATTTTGTACTACGTGAAAGCACACCACCCTTGCATGACAGCTTCATTGCAAACTGCTCACATGTCGGTTACTGTTGGCTGTGTGCTGAATCTTCAGAGTGTCTATCGATATGATGATGGTTGACGATGTCTGTATGATATTTTAATTTGTTTTCAATTTCGATTGAACAAATCAATTGTTTTCATAATTAAATGCTGCATACTTGCCAGTTGCCACCAACGGCTGTGAATATTGCGTTCATCTAAAACTTTCTTCACGACGCACTATTTTCCGCATGTCCTTCTCACGAGTGCCCATGAGCATCATCAACACCGCGATGATGCCCTTCTTACCTCGGCGAGCCCCGCCGAGATCCCACTACCACCGACTGCTCGAGTGTAACAGTTTGCCGCCATTTGTTGTGCTGCGCCGCTTTCGCCGCCGCTTTCGTCTGCCTAACGCCGTGTGTGCCGCGCCGCTGTCCTGCAGGGGAGCACGACAAACTGGGCCCGCGCCGCATCCCCAGCGTACCAGCGCTGGCGCCGCGGCCGCGCGCGCGCAGCCTGCCGCGCTGGTCCGAGCCGCCCTCGATGCTGGACCGCCAGCCGTACAGGGACCCGTTCAGCGACCCGTTCTTCGCCGACCCGACCGACTTCGGCCTGCCCCACAGCCCCGCCTACGACGACCTGCGAGGCATCATCGACCGCGCGCGCAGGCGGTTCCGCGACCGGCGTATGGACGCCGAGCGTCGCGTGCTTGACCTGTAGAGCGGCGGCGGAGGGTGCGGGTGGCTCCTCCTCCCGCAGAGGTGGAGATTGGTGAGCGGGGAGACGACGCTAGGTGGCGGGCTGGCCAGTGGCGGGCTCAGAACGAATGCCCCCGCGGCGCGCCCGTGCGCGTTTCATTCATTGTTCATTGCGACTTACGACAGCTCATTTCACACGGGTGGAGGCCCGGCCGCGCGCGGCAGGAGTCAGCCCCTGTGGCGCGTGGCCGGGGGAGGGGGAGGACGGAACGGACAGGGCCCCTCCTTCCCGCCCTGTCCGCGTCTGGCTTCTCAGACCGACTGTACGATTACGAGGAACTCCGCTGCTCGGAGAATCTGCCGAGGAAACGATGGCAGCACTGACCGCCAACTGTGTCGATGTTATGATCCGCTGTGGAATAAAATGGACGCTGAGGTCGTGTCAGTTTTGTGCAATGTATTTATCGAAATAGGCTACAGGTCAGATCGCTTGCGATTGTTGGACAATAAATGGGTCCAATGCAGCTTGACATCCACTGAAAGTGTTCTACAATCACAGGTAAGCAGGTGTTTCTGAAGCAATGGGACGGCGGCGTCGACCGAGAGAAGCCGCGCCTAAAGAGCAGTCACTTGGACATCATGCTGCTTATATACTGCTCGCTGTCTCGGAGTTACTGCTTCCATTATTCTAACACACGTATTGGTGATTGCCTATTAGGCGAATGCACTGCTTTATGTATCTCTTGCATCGAATTTATATTTGATGTCTCAGTCCTCTTCAGACAGGCATTTGTACAGACTTGCGACCAGTTCAGTCAAATGATGCAATCTCTTCTTGTATGCGGCGTGTGGTTCATGTCCTGCATAGGCACACCATATAGGTCTGGTTTACATTCATCAGCTGAAATGCGGTGTTGGTAGCGAACCCTGATCTTTCTCGCGGCTCGAAAAGTCGACCACATAATGGGAATAATTTGAATCAAGAAATTCAACAAATCGCAAGTTTACATGTCCAGTTAAACAGGTGTATCTTACACACCAACTCATGTAGTACTATTTGCAATGTTAATTTTACTCAATTACGACATCGCTGGCGTAAGCTGTTCAAATCAATTTGACCAAGACGTAATCACAAACGTCCCACAGACCGGCTTTCGTTGTCAGAGTCCACTACCAACTCCTCGTCAGCTAGCCCGTCGGATGACAGTCAAGGTGACACCCCTGCCGATCTGCCCGCTGACAGCTGCCTCGTTATCGCCGCAGGTGACCCGGGTCAGCCGTACTGCTACCCTCTGTACCCACGCCGCTCTCGGCCGGCAGTGCCTCGGTACCCCACCGAGCCGACCAGCTGGGACCCGGCGAGGGACGACCCCTACTTCTGGGACCCCATCGACGGCATCGGTCTGCCACACAGCCCCGAGTACGACAAACTGCGGCACACACTCGCCGCCGCCCGCAACCGGGTGCGCGACCGCCGCCTGCGACCCTTCTTCTAACTGCCCGCGACGCGCAGACAGGAGGGTGGAACGGAGTGATGGGGAAGGGGGGGGGCGTGACCTGTGGGGAATGCGGCTGGGCGGGTCCTGGGCCGGGTTTGCGGTAAATTCACGAGGTGGAGGAAGACGAATGATGCAAGCGGTGCTTGCAACATTGTGTTTGCGAAGTCGGTGCCTGCACGAGCATGTTTATCGACGCAGCAATGTTTTAATATACTTGTAAACTGTGTTATGACGTTATGCACAGTGCACACATGATGCCACTGCACACAACTATTACAAGTTTCAATTACATATTTCGCAAAAATTGTGTCATGTTTCTATTTCGTTGGGAGCACGAGGATCGTCCAGCGTCTAATGAAATCGGGTTTTTGGTTATAGGCCTTCAGAAGCAAGGCATACTAGGACCGTTACGGAACGATCGTTTTCGCTACTGGGTCCTTGACTTCTATCTCTGACGGCTCTGACCATGGACGACAGCTGGATTGGAAGCCTTCCGCCCGTGGCCAACGACACACAGGAAACTGCCGCGGCTTATCAAAGAATGACATACAGGAGCCCATGTGGCCGGCGCTGTCGCCCAAGGTACAAGGCGCAGACGGCGAGTTTCCGATCCATACGTAGTATATCTCATCCATGCTCTGACCTAAATAACATGAGCTCTAGGGCGGGAAAATGCTTAACGTGTGCCAGACAAATGATTCTCCATTCGTTTCCAGCCATTTCCGTCGTTGTCCGTTCGATATTGTCTACGTTAAACAAAAATTACTGCCTGGCTTTCTTCATTTCTACGTGCTCATTGGTGGACTAAATTAACTTTGTGGTGAGCATTTTCGTCTGACAAACTTGTTTTGTCTTCTACAAAAGCGGTGATATTGATACGTGCGGCGGCGATTTGTATCGATAATAACTACAGTAGATGCCGCTTATTAAGCCCACGGACAATACGCCCAGCCGCTTATTACGCCCAAGTTGGCCTGGTACGGAATTTCCTGTACACAAGTATAGGCAGAAACTTCGCTTATAACGCCCACACTTCGGTTATAAAGCCCAGTTCAGCATGCGCTAAGTTATCGTGTCGCCCATTCCTGTCGGCTCTACACGTGTACCAGCGGCCGCGGTGCCGCGGTTTTCGCTCTGTGCTATTGCCTCGGTTCGGCCGCACCGTGGCGTGTTGGAGCATGCATTCGCACATCGGCCCGAAAGTGTCTCGGGAGATTTACTGCTGGCGCCGGACGGCAGTTCCCACGCCCACTGCGCTGTCTGGTCTCATGAAGTTCATAACGCAAAGGTAATAAATACCTCAGGTGATAATCTTATGCCTTTTTGGTTGTTTAAGCGACGATATTAGGAACTTCGGATAAAGCGCCCATCGGTTAATAAGCCAAGAAATACTCGGTCCCGAGGTGGGCTTAATAAGCGGCGTCTTCTGTATATGTAACTATCTGCACACAAGCCAGCGTCGGAGGAGAAGACAGATGGATATTTTATAATGAATTAGGTAAGAACAAAAATGTTATTTTTACAAACATGCTTTTGCTAATAACCTTTGACCTAATACAGATAAGACAATAATGTTGACTCAATCATGTTTGTCTCGTCTAGGCGCTTTGGCTCATAAACTTTTACCAGGTTGAGTTAGCTAAAAAGTTTGACCTCAGGTCAAGGTCAAGTGGTGACCTATGTAGGTTATGTTGCATATTAGGAAACGTGTCTCGACGAGACAAACACATTGGTGTCGGATTCACTTCTCTATCTTCATGCTGTCGAGAGTTATATATAAAAAGTGTTTTTAACCTCGGATGATCTCTCTGTAGTAGTCAATGAACTAAAACTACACCTATACAATCAATAATTGCCTATGTTAAGATTATGTAAAAGGATTTGGACTGCTATCTTGCGTATCCTTGAAATAGGAAGCATTTGAATATTTCCTCATTGACTTATGAAGGAGAGATCACGAAATTGACCCGACCTTTAGTCAATGATAAACAAAATCAAAGGTATATGAATTGCAGACATATATGACCGTGTGAAATCATGTAAGTTTAAATCTGATCATCCATAGACTTTGACTGTGGTACGACCACAAACTTTATTTGTATATGGATTCACGTGACCTGAGGCCGTTCTTATTAAAACAAATCGAGCCGCTGGCTCGATTTGATAAGAATGTACTCAGAACTCAGCGCAGGAGATGTTTAGCGTCGAAATAGCGCCTCAGATATGCAGTAGCAAAGCCAAATACTGTGTAGGTATCCTAAATTATGCCCAAACATAGCAAATTTCCAGTCCTGAGGCCATTCTTTTTTTTAATCGAGCCGGTCGCGTTGGCTCGATTTTGTATAAGAACGGCCTCTGGTCTGGGGACCTGACCTGAGATGACCCAATGCCAAGAATATACCATAATGTGGGTATTTGACTTAAAAATAACTGTGCAAAAAATGGGGGTGCTGCGCGACACTTTTTTCCGCCATCCAGTAGAAAAATAATAATGGGGAGTTTCTAAGCACCCCTCCCTCTGCACGGCGCGGATCAAATGAATTGCAATTTGGCAGGTTAAAGGAAACAGTTCACCTTAAAAAAGAGAAAATGCTAAGATTTTTTCATAAATTTAGTATGAATGTTTTGTATGGATGGCTTTCTGAGATCAGGACCCGCGTTAAGCAGAGCTTGTTGCACAGGTCCTGACCTCACCACCCAATCGCACAATTCCTGTTGGCCGGCAGGATTTAGAAGCGAAAGTTTTACGTGCCCGACATCCTGGACAAGGACACGGTCCGCCCGCTCACTGACGTCACCTGGCCTTGAGTGCGACCGCTACCACCGGCCGCAGGCCATCCCAGTCAGAAGCAAATAGCGAGCGCCGAAGCGACTCGAACCCGGGCTGCCACTACCGGGATTGATCAGGAGTCCAGCGCTCTCCCACTGAACTACAAGGGCGGACAAATAATTGAGATAAGCTAGAAATAATTATCATGTTACTAGTAAGTCTTTAAAATGTATATTAACGCGGAAAAGCAAATACTACTGTCAATTATTTGGTTTTAATTCCTACTTGCTTCCTCAGAATAATGCGAAATCAGATTGCTAAGAAGCACGCTATGTCATCAAAACGCCATCAATTTTGGAGGGATTGTGGCGCATACAATACAGTACTTGCCGAAGTACTTGTTGAAGATACAAGGAAATACAACGCTTTGAGAACCATCATAATACTTGCTCTAAAAAGGTATTTGTCACCATTAGTAAAAGCAATTTTCACCTTTATGTGGCTTTCAAATATTTGTGCTTCTGTTTCTTACAAGATCGTTGCGAAGATCAATTCGAAAGCAGCTCACGTGCAGCCGTTATTTATTTGTGTTTATCATGGACGTTGTAGTTTTTTTTAGCTGTGTTAAATATTTTCAAGTAGCTTATTACGAGCGAGCGCTAAGCGCGAGCGAGTCCTCATTGAATACCGGATTTTTATCACATATAAGCGGCCGACCCGGCCGGGCCCGGCCCGGCCCGGCCAGACCATAACGCCGGTCAGAAGCTTATATCGTTTGAATTCCGTATCCGATTGACAAGCGGTCTTCGCCATCTGATAGCCCATGCAATGACATTATGATTGTTGATATGTTTTTCCTCACGTGATGGGTTAGCAATAGCATGGCGCGTAACACGTGCCGCGTCAGGGGTGTCAGAAAGTATTATCCTGCTGTAGCTGAGAAACGGCTGGGACCATATAAGCTAAAAATTTGGCTGTGTTGGCTGGCGCGCACACCACTGGCATGTTGCACATGTTTAAAGGGATTATACGGGTTCCGTCCTGAAAGGAAATGCACTCTTTTTGCAGTTGTATGGTGCTTAAAACACCGTTTAAGAACATCTGAGAGTGACCTCGTTGCTCATTTAAATCCATGATTTCAGACAATTACCGAGCAGTTTAAAACTTTGACTTTTTCAAAGACTTGTATCTGATAACGAGTACTTGATCGGGGTTAATGTCCACCCATTTTTAAATATCTCTATCCTGGGCGCGCTTTGCCGGAGCGTAAGTAGAGACGGCTGTCTATACCTCAGCAAGTACTGCAAAAAGTACGCGGTGGCATCACCGAGCACTTTGAAACGTCCTTACGTAAAGAAGATGCATTTTCCAGAAAAAATGTGGTAACTCGGTGGGCCTTCCTACCAACCTTTATAAGTACGTTTACTAGTGTAAACCTCAATTATTCTGGGAAAAAACCCGTATAAATCCTTTAAATCTCTCGGTTCACACTGCACGTCGCGCAACGTGCACCCTTGTTTCCGTCCACGAATTACCTTCAAACATCGTTGCAATACCGGACCAATAACTCGGCAACCAAGAAGTCCGCAAGAACACGGGTCTAAACGCAGAATGTGTAGAAACGATCCGCCCGGCGTATGCACTATTGTGTCGATCAGTAGCTCGTGTAATGTGCAAAGTTACTGGCCTATACAAGCGCAATTCATGTTTATGACGTCTTAACGAAATTTTTTTTAAAAATTAAAAAAAATTTGGGGGCCTTTTCAGCCACCTATGGGACGTGAAGCGATGAACAAACACCATCTGTAGCCCCAATGTACATCTCTAAAAATGCACGCATAAAATTTATATTTTATGCAGTATTTATCGCTGTTGAAGTCCGCCTGTACTGGGATTTGCATGCTGATTTTTATAAATATTTTCCTTCAATTACAAACCGCGTAGCATTCAAAACCAAAGGTGCTAAAGCGATAAAAAGATTCAGATGTAAAGCCGCCAATCAAATCCATTTAAAGGACACTGCCTCTTCCGGATGATATCTAAAACAGGCTTAAACAAGACCTAAAGGACCAACTATGATTTTTTAATTGCATAAACTCTTATCCCAAAAAGCGCAATAACAAAAAACATCAATAATTTCATTTACTTTTAAGAATCTAACTGTTTAACGATTGTACACACCACTAAACGCTAGCATGGAAGCGTTTGCCTCAGTTAACTGTAATCAACAAGAAGAAGGGATATTCAACTTGAACTGACCAACCGTCAGCTGACGCTATTTGGCAAATTGGATGAGACGCGCAAATGCGCTATAGATTGTAGTTCCTGTCAACTGAATCTACCGCTTCTGCCGCATTTGAGTCGTTGCACATGGAACGTGAAAACAGACTCTTTTCCATTTGGTATCTAATCCGGGAAATCAGAGGACCAAATCAAAGAAAATCCTCGTCGGGAAAAACTTCATCAATGGAGAAAAAATGAAAAATCCCTTCGTAAAAGTTTAAAAAACTTTCTTTGGCAATAACTTTCCTTCTTTACATTAACTTTCCTTCTGCCTATCATTAAGTTAAGAGTGTGGCCGGTGGGCGGACTCGACAACCTCATTGGATGGAAGCGAAACTGAACTTTTGAAACGGCGAATATTGGGCGACTGGGCACGAAATTTAAAAAAAACGGACTTCATGGTGCTTAATCAAATTCGGCTGTTCTTTAACATATTAAATTTTACTTTGAGTGGACAGTGTCCCTTTAATACCCACCCAAAATGTATTTTGCCCACAAACATGAAGCTTATAATTGGAAATTTAAAATAACGCTGAAAACCTATTTAGTTCAAAGTATCGATTTAGTTCGTATCTATTTGCGACAGCAAAACAAATCATAGCGAAAACAATTAAAAAGCATGCTTTGCACAAAACGAACCTTCGTTGGGCGGATGAGAAACTGACACGGGTTTATTCGGGCTCGCTCGTCCTTCGCCGTTAAAGGCGTCTTACTGGTTTAGTATACCATGTATTGATTTACGACAAGTTATCAGTGTATACTGTATAGGTACTTCTGCATAATCTAAGTCAGTGCAGTGATACGGGAGTTATCTCTGAAACTCACGCACGGAAGCAAGATGAAGACGGATTTCGGCTCCAGACAAGGAGTTGTCTTGTAAGACAGACAAGGCTAACAAGATAAATCCATCCTACCGACGCCACCAGCGACCAGCGAGCCCATCTACGGGCATATTTCGACAACCAAAAGTTGATCACAGTCATATACACCGTTTTGAATCAAAGCATTTATCATCTGGAAAACTGTAGGTTGGTACGAAATTCCATGTTTCATTCTCCTTGTTTAGAAGAAAGATGATTATATTTACACTTTCACGCCGTTCCGCACTCGCTATTACTGCTTGTAGCAGGATCTCAAAACTATAACTACAACTATACCGACGGCGTGGTTGTTTCGGCCGTCCATCGGCGTGCGGACGACCACTACGCTGCCACTCCATACAAACTCAATGGACTAACGTGGTTGTTCGTGGTCATCTGGTATAAAAACATTACAGAAGAAAGATATTGTTCATTGAGTGATTTAAGGTTAAATAAAGAAGTTGTCCTTTTGAAATAAATAAACAAACTTTTGTTTGCGGCTTATATTTCATTTATTGGCAAAAACATAATGTAGAGCGCAAACACAATTGCTTGCGTTTCTGGTAGGTAAACTTGTAGGAACAGGCAGTGCAGTAAGTCCGGTCCTCACTCCCCCGTCCCAGTCCTCACCGCACCGTGTCAGTGCCGGCACGGGCCTGTTTACGCCGCCCGAGCCCGTCCGGACAATGGTCCCGACCCCTTCGGCCCAGTTTGAACGGCCTCCGGCGGCCCCCAGGTAGACATTCCTGACGGGTACAGTTAGGACCGGGGACCATTGGGGCGGCAGACACACGTCTGACGTTCCAACTTTACTCCGTCAGAGCCAGAGGCGGTCGCAGCCATGGCCTTTAGGGGGGGGGGGCAACTTGGCAAGGGTCTGTAAGGGCGTCTGTAAGGGCACAAGGGTGCCCGTTGGGTCTCGTAACGGAGACTCATTTTGTAGATTGTTGAACAGATAACATATACAAACGTCAAAATTTGCGAGCATTATTTGCTGTAATTTAATAATGTGTAGATGGAGTGGACATGTAACATAAACTCTATTATTAGTCTCCCGTATTGTTTGTGTAGAGAGATTGAAATCCATCAAGAAGTGCAATCGATCTAGGTAAGAGATGGCATTGCCATGGGAAATTCGCATCAGGCAGTCATCGGAGTCCTAGGAACAGGCACATGAGAACGTATCGGACTGGCATGATGAGAACGGGTGCATAGACGTATCCAGGACAACATCGAGCAGACCATGAAGACCGTGCCACACTATGTTGCGTAACAACCATGTGTTTACTCATCTTACTATAATATAATGGATGACACATAGATTGGTAGAACGCGAGAATGCACTGATCTGCCGATAATAATATCGTACACCTCGGAAGAAAGGCCCCCAATTCCACAAAACAATGTCAATGGTATAGTACAACTGGGTAAAAAAAGAGATGTCCACACATACCACGGAACAACCGGTCTACACTTGCCGCCGCCCTCCATGACGGTCTAAACTGACAATTGAACGGCGACCGCTGCCAACCGGCCGCTTGTCCATTCCCCAGTCAGGGGCAAATACGCGACGCCGAAGCGACTCGAACCCCAGGCTGCCGACGCTAACCTGGGTGTCCAAGTAAAGCACAGGCTCCTAACATCCTGATCTGAGCTAATACAGGGGACGAACCTGTTGTTGTTTACCTAACTCAGCCATGCGAGGCAGGCTTGCTGGTGTGCATAGTAATTAAGAATGGCACCTCACCAGTATGAGGCTGCGTCAAACTAAACTTCGACGTCTATACCGTACAGTAGTTTGTGCACGCGGGAGATCGACAAAACTTTCTGGCTTTGCACCTCGTGAAATATGTGCTGAACCTTTGCATTTGGAGTTAAGGGTAGCACCATAAAGAGAACTGCGAATTAAAAATCTACGGAACAGAACCAATGAGCATGCATAATCATATTTGGGCATTTGCTGATGGGGACAGTAACAATGTGAGTGAGACCAATGCCATACTAAATTGGAAATCATCGCCGATGGCTTCCAAGATTTGATTCATGAACAATGTGTAATGTTAACTCTCATAGTAGACTCTACCAATGGTTGATGGTGATAGAGTCAAATATCGTCTGGTTAGACAGGCTCTTTCATTTAGTTTTAGCCCTGGAGCTCACATGGTTGTATCGGACTAGAAATGCCATACTCGGAGGTAAAACAAGATCATTCAACGGATCACCGGATGAGAGTCCTTAACCGCGTTTCGCCATGGCGTCATTAATGACCCAAACTTTCCAATACCTTTAACCGTGACTCCGGACCACTTCATCCCATCCCATCTGTTTTCACTGACCGCACGTTTATCACAGCCGTAATATCGGGCTCCTAACCTACCTACAACGCCCAACTCAGGCACTTACTAACTCTGTCGACCCCGCTCAGGTAATTTCAACCGGGTGCCCTAATTCACCTTCTCTGTGAACTAAATTAATTGACCCGGCACTTCGATACACATGATGTAAAGTCGATTTCACCTACAGCACTTACGGTGATAATAATGTAACGGCGGGGGAGCAGGGTGGAGAACTCGGACAACCGGGGCCCGCCATCCCATGGAGAATAGCAGTCCCGATCCATCTCTCGCGGGCGTCTGCGTTCCAACCCTCGCAGTACTCCCCCTGTCGGCGGATTGAATACGGTTGCTCGGGGTCCACGTGGCTTGCCGGGCGGAAGAGGGGGACGCCCAGGCGCGTCACATCGCAGCTGCGCGATGTGCGAACACACTACGTGGTGCTATCAATGCGCTCAGTCTCCGTGACAATCTCGAGCATACTGAGGCTGACACAGGCCCAGGGTATGAGCCGGCTCAATTGCCTCGAGACATCTCGTATGCGATCTACCGTGGAAGAGGCCTGCTGAATCAGAGGTGTAGGGAAGGAGGTCGCTGTAATGGTGAAGAGAGGCTATCTCCTGCCCCCTATGTTGTCGTGATCTAATGTCGTCATCTGGATGTTGCGCATGCGTTTCTTTGATCTAGATCACAGGGTGGTGTGAATAGGGCTAACTCCTAACTGAGAAGGCGTGCATGGCCTAGGAGAGGTATTTTTACGGGCTTCATCGAGGTCATTGCAGAGGCTCGGTGGAAATCATTGTTTTGTAAAGACAGGTTTAGCATACTGTAGAAAAGTGTGTCTCTATATGTGCTGAGGACGTGGTCGACTTTTGAAATATGGTAGCGTAGGTGTCGCAGGTGCGTTCGTGATATGTGCTGAAATCCTTGTCTCAGCACTATAAAATACGGATGCGTAATAGTGTCCCATCTGACTGCGCTCTTTGAACATCCTCGAATTTTGAGCGTAAGTAATCTAGTTTCCGAATATCGGATATGATGCGAAGTGTTGGCCCACATCCCTCCAGAGTTGTAGGCATTTATATCAGGCTCATTACGATGTTTCCGCCGGATCGGCAATGTGCAATATGGAATGACATTCGCTGTGCTCTCTTCTGGAAGGCGATTGCTCGTTCTTACTTGCTCGAGATCTCACTATACGATTTTTTTGTATACTGTATGTTTTTGTTCTATAAATTTTAGTATCCTGTATATCTCATATTCGGAGTCTGTTATGGCGAAATTGAGGCTTTCCGTGATAGTGCAAGACGGCCGACTTCCGATAAGCAGATGTGGCCCATCGTGTATGCACTCTCTCCATCGGAGCCAGTTGCAATCGAGTACTGGTGATGCAACTAGAACACTCACCACCGATGGGCGCGCAATTCCTGGAGTTGGCGCACTCTTCGGGAATACTTCCCAGATTTCCATAGGTACGAACAAAAGTAGCAATCGAGATCTTATTTACGTGCCCGACCTATACCTGGACACGGTCCGCCCCGCTCGCTGGACGTCAGCCTGGACACATTGCAAGCGCGAGCCGCTGCCCATATCGCTCGGGCGGGCAAGCAACTATCCAGGTGCTAGGACATGCCACCGAGCAATGCGAGCCGCCGAATGCTACGATCTCAGATACTCCCTAGGCTGGCGCTAAACCTAGCTGAGATTAGTCAGAGACCAGCGCTCGTCCCCAATCTAGAGCTTTGACGGATGGCGGAGTTATTCTGCACACTCTCTCAGTGTAGCTCTATTGTCCACCAAATACATTCTTTATCCAATCTTTGGTAAGGATTCACGTAGGTATAACACGTCGCGGAGACTCGAGGATCTATCGGTAGTTTGCGGCAGATATAAATTTACGCTACATTGAGTGTCAGAGTGAGCTCCTCATAACACAGAGATGATTAAGGCCTTTGACTCTAGCAAAGCAGGTATTAGTCCCGTTTTCTCTTGATTCTCTATGAACTCTCTTCCGATTCATTTTCGCAAGAAGCTTATCGTTCCAATAACTCGGTTGCCCGGCTATCAAGTTATTTTGTTAATGCGAATTTTGCTGTTTTATTTCACTTCCTACATAATTATAGTCCTCTAATAATATTTTTCATTTGGATTTGTTATTCAATTTTGATTATATTGAGTTGTTTATTTAAATTATGAATGTAATATGTCCATTTATTCTGATCCGATCCGATGTATAAAATTCACTTCTTCCGTTTCATTATGTATGCCTATCGGTCCAATGTGCAAACTTCTTACCTCGGGCCTTTGCAAATCGTTTTCTGCAGTTTCAAACATTTGTGTGAATGTTATAAAATAAATGTGTTTCAAAGTGTTATTGTGAATATCATTATACCATTCGCTACAAATTGCCAGCATTTATTCTCTGACTTGCTGTCGGCAGAGAAACGGCCGCAAAACATACCAAATGTGGATGGGTCTATAATGTTGGGCACTCAGAGAGTTGACGAGTGGTCGTCACAAGCTTTCTTCAGGACATCCGCTATCCTAGGCAGTGTTATCTGCTGAACAACTCATGCCTCTTACGGCAGGATGATAACCCAAGGTTAAGTGGGGCGACCGGGGATAGCACTCCAAGAGGGAGGCGACCGTCTTCTTGCATAACTTTCATTCGAGATAAGTGACTACCGGTTGCCACCAGCACGGTCCAGAAATCCACCAACCTAAATATATCCAGAGGTCCATTGAACAAAACCGTCCCCGTCATGAATAGTTTCCTCCTTATCGCTTTAGCTTCACCGTTTCCGTATCGGCTAACTTACCCATTATAATTGCTCCAGCTTCACTTGTTATTTGCCTGTAGAGTGTACGGGTACACTTAGGTGAAACATTTTCTTAGACTTTACTGCTAAACAAAATTCCTGATCAGTAATCATGAATTGCTTCTGGGAGACGCGTATGAATGTTATTCTCAGGGTAGAAACCCTGAGGATAACATTGAGCTCCGTCAGGGATAGTTATATATTTGCAGATGTACCTATGCACTTTCCTGGTAAGAGTGTGAATGTTTCGTGCGAGGAGCCTTCAGATGGACGTGCGTGAGTTAGTGTGCCCATCGTAGGTGCGAAAATTTCGTAGCACACCTTTTTCTTTGTTTCAGTATATTGAGACACCGGCGAGTACCATGACACGAGAGACTGACGTTTTCCACCGGAACTCTCTTCTATAATCTATTTCGGGTATATGCTCATCTAGTGATAACTGTACATACATGAAGAAGAGACATAATGCCTATGGGGCAATTCGCTGCTAGTACCTTTAATTAAATATTTATCTGTGGTTCGAGGCATATCTGGATTGTGCTCTCGATGAGGGTATGCAGGCCCTCATTGTAGGAAGAACTATGGGGAATCACTACCGTTCCTATTTTAGGTTCATGAGAATAATAGAAGTTGAGTAACTCTATATATCGTTGGCCTTATTTAGAACTGGGAGAAAGTTTGGTTACCAGAATCGCATAATAGGAGCATCGAGTATTATACTGGCCCTACAATAACTAATCTCAGAGGGTTATTGCTTATAGTCACATATTGCTGTTAGTAGATAGAAGTGTCGTTAACAGGAAATACGAAAGGGGCGATAATCTCGTAATGGCGAAAATTATATATACAAGTCTAGTGTCGGTAAGACAGGCACAGTTGTACAACGAGGTCCAGCTTACAAGCTCTGGGTTAATTCGGTCTGTGAGTACCTGCCAGCTGGCCAGAAGCTGTTGTGTGTCTTGTGTTCTCACTCACGGGAACTGCAAGCCGCTGAGCTCAGCCGGCTTAGTATTCAAAGCACGGTCAGCGGCGAGCGGCCGCTGCTCGGCCAGAGCGAGCGCGCAGAGCGCCGGGCGGGATCGCACGCCGCCCAGAGACTTGCGCGAGAGCGGCACGATCAGCTGCGGCGTGCCCTCGGCAGCTCCGAAGAAGAGCTTCAAGGCGCAACGCTAAATCGTCCGGACTGCTCAAGTCAGTAACACAGTAAGCGACAGAAACTCAATGTCTCCGCCTGCGGATAAGGAATCGATTCTTTCCCTGCACGAGGCACAGCGAGCGGCTCACTTCACTCTGGCAGAACTCAAGGTAAGCAAAGAGATGGAAGGCGGTCATGCAACCCATTTCCTCTTTAGGGGCCATATCGGCCCATTGGAAGAATCCCGAAAATACATGTTTTTAACCCGCCGCCCGGCCCGGTGCTCCGGCGCCACCTTCCTTCGGGCCGGGGGGGGTGTTTCGGACACCCCCCCTTTCTAACTCGGCTCCTATGGGGGACCTAGGACATAAAACAGCAGACAAATACCGTTCGAAGCTCGTCAAAAGTGTGTATTTGGAACACTTGTATGGAAATTTCTCGGTTAATCCACAGATATTGTGCATCTGCAACACTGCGGGTACGTATTATGAGTCATAATACGGAGTCATCCAGAGGTCCATCATAAGGTCAAATTTTCTCAAATTTCCCAGGAGGCAGTGTGCTAAGGACCATAGCGCTCCAATGAGTGAGTACCCCCAATACAGTATTCTCACTTCAAGCGTGATAAGATAGGCGTGGCGCAATATATTCACGCAAGATGTCATGAAAACATTTAGTAGATAATTTGAATTTGCAATCGCACCTATGTCCTCCAAATTTTTAGAAGCGATAAGATCCAAGTGAGTGGTGAGGACTTCCATGCGAGCGCAATCCTCAGAGAATGTCCAAAACATGCAGTTCTTCTTGTAGTGAGACAATTGTTTCCAGTATCAAATTACACACTCATTTATTTATGGCATATCGAAAAATGACACATTAAATGATTTTTAACCACTATCGTGTTCCTCTTCGTTCAAGACGCTTTAAACATATACATGATGACCTCGTAAGGTTCAACTTTCAGAAGAGGGATCTTGATTGCCCCATGGATACTCTTCAATGCGCTCATCAGAGGTCAGGCTTGTGTGGTTGACCCAATTTGGAAGTAGTGGTACAGTGGTATAGACAACTATGGAGCGACGCGGACAGACGATACAAATACAGTGGTGTTCATTGCTCGTCTCTATCTTCATTTATATCAGAAGTTATTAGCAATCATTTGCTTGATGAACCTCAGATGACCTCAGTTGACCTTGTAGAGATCTTTCTAGAAACAATCGCAGACCGCGTCGATTCATTCTAGACAATTGAGGCAAAATTAAAAAATAATTTTGAAATTACTCAAGCCCCTGATCCGATGCATTCTACTTTCAAAGAATAAAGAAAACATCTGTTTTATTTTCCCATTACATCTATAATGGGAGAGTCAGGAAATTGAATGACCTTTAGGTCACCGGCATCCCGAATATCCGGACAAGAATCCTCGAAAATGAAGTGATTATAAGACTGATTACGTAGATAGTCATTGCTCTATGGACACCCTGTAAAGTACGAAACCAATCCGCTAAAAAACTGTGCTTTTGGTGGAACCGCAACTTTTTTCGGACGGTGGGAGTGCACTTGACCTAGCCTGGTGACCTGGAGGGCATTTGCCCCTTGACATTGAGTGTGAACCTTAATCTTTCAAAATCATATTTTTCGTGAAAAAGGCATAGTAGCGATTATTATAGGCAATAGATCGCGAAGCTAAACATAACGGGTTACTGCAAATTATGGCGCGCTACGCGGCGCCGTTTTCCCGTATCCAAGGACAATAACCTGAGGGGTGTCTTAAACACCCCCCCCGACCGGCCCGGGCACTCGGTGGGCCTCTAAGTAAATATTTTGCGCGAAATAGTATCGAAGGTCTACATTCTCGTGTTTATAAACTGGATCCGACGTTTCTTAAATCGGAGTCAGTCAATGGTGGAGTATGTGGGAACGGAGGTGAGATCAAAATTAGCCTGATTGCTCATTACTTGAGAAAAAACAACAGAATTGAATGAGTTAGATAAGGTCATTTCTCGTTCGATCGGGCGCAAATAATTCGCGTTAAATTCTAGCTATATATGTCTATAATAATTGAATGTGTTCTTTTTACTCTTAAGAGTGAACGATGAGCATTTTCAGGAGGCTATTGTGTCAATCTCATCTTGCTTCAAAAGCTTATGTGGGCTTACGGTGCCGGACGAAAATCGATGGCAAAAAAGGTAAACGGATGTACAGTAAAGGACATTTAGTCAATGGTAAAAAGTCAAAAGTCCTAAAAGTCGGCGGCTAAAAAGTCGACGTGGAAAAAAGTCAACGGTGAAAAAGTTAAACGGATAAAAAAGTAAATCGACGAAAAGTCAACAGGGTAAAAAGACACTGCAAAAAGTCGACATGGAAAACAATTCGACGGACCAAAAGTCAAACGGATAAAAAGTATAATGAAAAAATTAAACAGGGTAAAAAGTAAATGGTAAAAAGTCGACATAAAAAGTCCTTTGGAAAAATTTGCATTGCTCAGATGTACCATGATGTCGAAAAGCCTTCCGCATACAACATGTGCGGAGAGATCAAGATCACATACTTCGTCAGTATGAAGTGTCTCGATATTATCGGTTGTCCCAGTGATGCTGTTGCTTACCTTACACCCACGGACCCAAAGTGATCCCACCCAAACGCGGACCATATCGCTTGGAGCCTTTTCGATCCCAGAGGTCGTCATTCCTGGCAGTTCCATGGTGAAAAATATCGCTATGACTGAAGTGTCCGACGGTCGATTGGGTCAAGGTGCTATGGTAAAGCAAGAGCAGTGGCGGCGTATCGTAATTTCAGAGGGGGGGCAAACATTTTTTCAGGACCCCAAGGGGCGCCCACTAGCTGATCCAGGCGCAGGGCTCAGGGGCGGATCAGAAAATTTAAGAATCAATTGCAGTGGTGCCCCTACCTATACCCAAATCGGAAAACTCAACGGATTTGGTCCACTATATTTTGCGGGTGCCCCTATTTCAGCATTTTTTAATACTTTTGACAATTTTGTCAAAATGTTGCTATCCCTATGTATTTACAATATCAGTCGTACCCTTTTTATCATTTAAAGTGCCGCAGA
This sequence comes from Semibalanus balanoides, assembly GCA_014673585.1. Lineage (NCBI taxonomy): Eukaryota > Metazoa > Arthropoda > Thecostraca > Balanomorpha > Balanidae > Semibalanus > Semibalanus balanoides. The sequence goes on along the minus strand of VOPJ01015213.1, from coordinate 7,029 downwards.
TGGTGCTTAACTGTATAATTTGTACAGCCAGGGGTAGCCAAGGGTGTCGTTTTCTACAAACATGGTAGGGTCGGGGGCCCTACCAATAATTTTATATTTTAACATTTGGCCGATGGTGTTGCATAGTAAGCATTATATTCAAATATGTAAAGATAGAATTGGGGCCATTTCTATGCCAATCATTTGCAGAAAATGACGCTTCTGAGGGCGGCTCCAGACCAGGGACGTAGCCAAGGAGGGGGTACGGGGCATGCCCCCCTGAGCAAAATAAATTCACACTAGATACAAAGATACAATATGGTTCTCTGAAAACCCGACTCTACTCCCCCCTCGGTCAGCAGCATATGGCAGAGGAGCAAAATTATATTTTTTCCGACGTGCCCCACCCCCTAATAAAAATCCTAGCTACGTGTCTGCTCCAGACGACTGATGAAGAATTGACCAGGGGTAGTCGAGGTTCGTGACCAGGGGTGGTAGCCGTTTTTTACGAACAGTTAATATTATGCATGCAATATCAGTGCATCATATTGCTTTGTGTTTCGTGCAGACTTCAAAAATGTTCTTGAACTAAAAATAGTCAGAATTTTGCGAAAGGAGGGGGTGGGGCTTGAGGAAAATTTGCGACAAAAGCTGCACTTAAACTTACCTACAAAATGATATTTACGCAAAATAGACACCCATACAAGCAGGGGCTGATCTAGTCGTGGGTTTTAAGGGGCCAAATCTAGTAGCATATTTCCCAAAAGTTGATGAGCGGGGTGGGGTAGCAGACCGTCAGTGACAAATTTGTTGACCGGGGGGTGGGTGGAGTAGGAAGTAGGGAGCTTGTCGTCTGCAACTGTACGCAGGGGCGTCACAAATAATTTTTTAGTAGGGAGTCGGCTGAAAGGACCGAAAATTGTATCCCATTTTCTGCGTGTATTTAAATCCTTTAAGCATTTGTGATGTGGATTTTCCTGTTATAGTATAGGTAGATGTTATTTAGCGCCGCGAAGACGGCTCCAAAATTTCAACGAGAGTTTGATCAAAATCTATAAATATAGACGGTGTAGAGGATAAGATGGCCTGTAGAGGATAAAAAGTAAAAAATGGTATTCAATCATTCAGCGTTACAACGGAGACGCGGAAATTGATGACGATGAGTTCGTATGAACAAGAAGGTCACTGAAAATGTGACGTCCGCGAAGCGGCGTGAAAAATTTTGATTTAGGTCGTCGGAAAATAATATGTTTAATATTGAAATAACAAGACCGTGAGTAAGAGCCAAGCCTCAAGTACCCATTTTTTTCTGGTTGCTCATCTCGGTATGTGCAAAATATTGGTCCCTGTAGCCAGCAATTACCTGCTAAGGGAGAACGGTAATTGCTATAATATTGGAGATACTGGAGAACACAATATTGGAGATACATTTTTTTAAATCTAAATATTTAATCTATAATTTTTTAATTGAAACAATAATCGTCACCAGCACGTATCTGATAATAGCTTTTCACAAAACAGTGCTAGAGAGCGTAACTGAACAGCATTATATTTGCCTCGTCGAACCGTATTAACCCGCGCCCCACTGGGCCTCTGCATTTCCTTCGCCCGACTGGAGGGGGATGTTTGAACACCCCCCTCTAACCCGAATCCTATGGCACGTAGACCAAAACAAAAAATACTGCTCGAACCGGTTATCAAAAATCAATTTCGAACATCGCCAGACCTTTTTTTTCAGCGTCAGTCAAAATCAGGTCACCAGAGGTCATCGAAGGTCAAATTTTTCCAGTTTTAGGACATCCGCTCCATAAATGAACCCCCAAATATCTCGGAAACTATGCAATCTAGAAACAAACGTTTAATGACAATCGCTAGCCATTGAAATTTAAAATAGCACTTAGTTTTTTTTTTAATTGACTTCAGGTCAATAGTTTAGGCTCTAGAGGTCATTAAAGTCAAAATGCTGATTTTTGGCAAAACATAATTTCGAGAATAACTTCATACCTAATAAAGATTTAATGTTTACGCCATCGTGTTTGTATCGTCAAGGCGCTTTGAAATATGTTAAATTTGATCATGTTTGGTCAACTTAAAAAATGACTCTTGTCAAGGTCAAGTGGTGACCCAGAGTAGGTCATGGTTGCATATCAGGAGTGTTGTCATGACGAGAACAACACATTGGTGAAAGTACACTTCTCTATCTTCATTAGTGTTCAGAGTTATTGACGAAAATGTGTTTGTGACCTCGGATTGACCTCGAATGACGCCCAAGTAGGGTCCCTGAGCAAAACTGCACTGGATCATAACATAATATCTAGTGTAACATTGTCTAGAAGGAAACGGACTGATATCGTCGAAAGAAGAAAAGCATTTTGAAATATACTTCTCCATTGACTTATAATGGGACGGTCACAAAATAGACCTTACCTCAGGTCACGCGATATCAAAAATCCGAGATAACCAACATTCTTCTTAGGTAACTGATGACTTGATGTAATTCTAAAAGTTTGATATCGACCGCCGTTTAGAAAACTGTGGTCATGGCACGAACCGCTAGCTTTTTGGTAAGGTGGGGTCCACTTGAACCTGATCTGGTGACCTGACCTTAACCCGTACGAAACTTGAATTTTTCGCAATGTGCGGAAAAGGATCAAATAATTAATTTATGTCAAATTGGGGGCGGCGCTAGCTCCGCCGTTTTTTTGTGTTAATCTGAATAAACACAGGGGGGTGTTCAAACCACCCCCGCAGTGGGCGAAAGGTTAAATGCATACAATTAACATGACCCTGCAGGATATATCATTGACCTTAAGGTCAGCAAAAAATGATTTACATTTAAAATCGGCGTTTCAAAATTTCAAAATTTTGGCATTTGCAAAAAATATTATATCACATTAATCAATTATTTATGATGATTGTTATGATCTACAGGTTTATATGACTCATATTATTTAGATGGGAGATTTTGCACACTGAAGAATCGAGGTTTACGCAACATCGAATATATGCCAAAGGCTATAACTCAAAAACCATTTAACAGACGGGTTATACAATGTAACAAAGTGAATATACGGCCCAGATAACCCCCAAAACATATTTTCATCGAATTATGAGGAACAGAGTGTTATGTTTTGGTCGCTCTGACATTGGCTGCACCGGGTGACCTCAAGTCACGTGACCTTGAAGTCAAGGAACGACCTCCAGGTGTCACGTTATGTATCATCAAATGCAGCTCGACAAGGCAAATATAATGCTGTTCAGTCAAGCTCTCTAGCACACTTACGTGCAAAGTTATTACCAAAGACGTGCCGATAACCATTATTTGTTTTAATTGAAAAATATAAATACAATATTTTTTAAAATTATATACCTCCAATATTTGTGCTATCGAAGGCTTAAATATCAAAGTCGATCCTGGCAAGAACAAACATCACAATTGCCAAATTAGGAAAAACTTGATTTAAAAAACATCGCGTTTAAAAATTCAAAATTTTAAATTATTTAAATGTTATCCCACATTAATATTGTCCGCCTCTGTAGCTCAGTCGGGAGAGCGCTGGGTCTTCTTGACTTACCTCGGTAGTGGCAGTCTGGGTTCGAGTCGCATCGGCGCTCGCTATTTGCCTCCTGACTGGGATGGCCAAGCGGCCGGTGGCAGCGGTCGCGTTCAGTTGACGTCAGAGGGCGGGGCAGACCGTGTCCAGGTAATGTTCGGGCACGTAAAACTTTCGTCTCTAAATTCTTCCGACCAACAAGGAATTGCACGATCGGGTGGTGGAGGTCAGGACCAGCGCAACAGGCTCTGCCTTAGCGCGGGTCCTGACCTCGAAAGCCCATCCATGCAAAACATTTTCCGGAACTTAGAATTTATTTTTAAAAAATTGCTTATGATGATTCTTGTGATGCATAGGTTTGTATGAATCCCATAATTTAACTGGGAGATATCGCCCGCTGAAATTTTTTAAGTTTGAGCAAAATCGTATAATGTCTTAGGCTATAACTCAAAAACCATTTGACGGACGAGGCTGAAAATGACACGACTTAAGCCTACGGCTCAGATACCACATAAGATAGTTTTATTAAAATCTGAGATAAAGGGTGTTAATTATAGACTGTTTGGATCGATCTGTCATGGAATGCCCCAGCTGTTAAAATCCAACGACGAAACGCCAACTGACCTCCAACATCCTTCATTTCAGGCTAAAAAACATCGCCATGAGAGATGTCTTCAATGTTCTGGGCATCCAAGAGTAGCCTGTCGTAAGGTCTCTGCACCCAGTCCGTTCAACATGAGACCATCCCTGGCACGGCGACTTTCAAGAAACCACTGACATCTGCAGCCACAGGAGCTGAGCTGAGCGAAGAGAACGTGATAGTTATGCAGTGATGAGAGAGCAGTGAAGAGGAGACCAGCAGGTCTTCAGAGGAGACCAGAGGAAACCAGCGGAAAGGAGACCAGCAGGTCTTCAGAGGAGACCAGAGGAGAGGAATCCAGAGGAGACCAAGAGGTCTCCTGCCATGTGATTGGTTTGTGATCGCACCGTATTGTGATCACGTGTGTCGAATGTGACGGTCGTACCATCCATGGCATCACATACGTATGTGATACGCATGTGTCAAGTAGCATGCTCGTGAGTGATTTAAAAGTGTAGTGTTTGTATGTACCATGCGCCGCTAAGCCTTTGGCATTTAAATATAACCCCAAACTGAGTTGTGTGCTGTTGTTAAGCAGGGTAGGAGTCAAAATGATAAACGGAGACACTTTCTAGGGAATCTCTCTCGCTCTCTCGCTGTCTCTGTCTCTGTCTCTGTCTCTGTCTCTGTCTCTGTCTCTGTCTCTGTCTCTGTCTCTTCTCTGTCTCTGCTCTGTCTCTGGTCTCTGTCCTGCTCGTCTCTGTCTCTGTCTCTGTCTCTGTTCTCTGCTCTGTCTCTGTCTCTGTCTCTGTCTCTGTCTCTGTCCTGTCTCTGTCTCGTGTCTCTGTCTCTGTCTCTGTCTCTGTCCTATCTCTCTCCTTCTCTTTCTCTTCTTCTCTCTTCTCTCTCTCTCTCTCTCTCTCTCTTCTCTCTCTCTCTCTCTCTCGTCTCTCTCTCTCTCTCTCTCTCTCTCTCTCTCTCTCTCTCGTCTCTCTCTCTCTCTCTCTCTCTCTCTCCTCTCTCTCTCTCTCTCTCTCTCTTCTCTCTCCTCTCCTCTTCTCTTCTCTCTCTCTCCTCCTCATCTCTCTCTCTCTACTCTCTCTCCCTCTCTCTCTCTTTCTCTCTCCTCGTCATACGCAGTGTCTTCTCGTCTTCTCTCTCTCTCTCTCTCTCTCTCTCTCTCTCTCTCTCTCTCTCTCTCTCTGTGTGTGTGTGTGTGTGTGGCCTGCTGTAATATTATATCCTCCTTCTCTCTACCCTGCCGAAATCTCCTACAAAATCTCCGAAATCCTCTTTCTCTCCTCTCTAACCTGCCAAAATCTACCTAGCTCTCTCTATGTCCTGCTGAAACCCACCAATCTCTTTATCCGGCCAGTCGATATCATCTCATCCCTCTGATTAGTTTACCTAAATCCGCTGCCTGCCCAGTACCCATTCTTCGGTCTGCCGATATCCACCCGACCATCTCCCCGGTCTGCCGAAATGCGCGCAGTCTCTGACCAACAAACATATATTCATTCAGTCCTCTCTCCGGCCAGCCACCAGGAATAGCCTACCGATGCTTTCTGCTTAGACCTGGTCAAGCGGCGTCTGATGGAAGTGGTTGGCTTGATGGAACTTGGTCGGTTTGATGGGCCCACAGTCAACCTGAGCGTCCTCGGTCGGCTTGAGAGGGCCTCAATCAGCCTGAAGGAGAACTCGGTAGGGCTTGAGCGGCCCCTTGAGTGGCAGTTTAGATGGTTGAATTCACCTTTTCAGTATGTTAGGTGTAGGCCTGACAGAACTCTTGACATGCCTGACTCCTGAACGGACACAGGCTGGTCTGAGAGGGTGATTGTCGAGGCCTGAGATGGCCTCGTTCCTCCGGAGGTCACTGGCCGGAGGGGCGCCGTCATTGGCCGAAGGGGTGCCGTCACTGGCCGGAGGGGCATCGTCACTAGTCACAGGGCTGCCGCCACTGGCCACAACAGTGCCATCACTGGCCGGAGGAGTGCCATCACTGGTCAGATAGGCACCGTCACTAGCCGAAGGGGGCGCTGTCACTGGCCAGAGGGACGATGTTACTGGCCGGATGGGCGCCATCATTGGCTGAAGAGGCGCAGTCACTGACCGGAGGGGCGCTGTCATTAGCCGAAGGGGCGCCTTTACTGGCCGAAGAGGCACCGTCACTGGCCAGAGGGGCGCCGTCACGGTCTGGTCATAGGGCGGCACGTGGCTAGGGGGCGACACATGGCCATGATATGATAACGGCATCTAATAATATGATAACGGCATCATTTCACGCCGAATCGCAGCCCTACACTCACGGTTCAGCGCTCTGTAGCGCGTGCGATCGCCGCTAGCCAGAGCTGCACGGCGGGTGGCCAACATACCGCTTGTCTGGGTTGACAGGTGCGGGGCAGCGGGGTTACGCAACCGGACACGACGCGTCTGTGGAAATCACGTCTAGTATAGAAGCGTAAAAGAAGTCACAAAATTATCCCACTTCGTCGATGTCAGGCGCTTCAGAAAAAACATTAGACCAGTCACAGCCATACAAGGCTACGATTGAAAATATTAAAATCTAAGCTTGTTGAAGACAGCACGAAACGATAACTTGAAGCCTTCGGTTCGACACTTAGCCACGGACACAACCGGCTCGCGACATGTTGTGCGGCTTATAGTGGCAGTGAGTTACGCCAGTGCGCAGAAAGACAGCCAGCACGACTAACGGCTATGCAGTCAAGCAGCGTCATGGCAGGTCTGTAAGTTGGAACTGATACATTGCGCATGTGGAAATCATACGTGCCAAACTAACTCCCTCAGGCGCGATCCCCGAGCTCTGGGCGATCTGTCTAGCTGGTTGAGATTGTGGTCACCCACCAATGCCACCAGGCCAGGATATCACGACACAACAAACTGTATCTGGTGTTCAAG
>VOPJ01015210.1:0-56620 GCA_014673585.1 Semibalanus balanoides | reverse complement strand
CCCTGGCGGCTGGAGCTGGAGTCTGACAGCAGCAGACGACGTAGTGGTGTGGAATGTTCAGCAGCGGTACGGTCCTCCGCCGGCCGGTCACATGCAGCCAGCAGCCTCAACCTCAGCCGCATCACAGATGAGGCGAACCGCTTATTAGCAGAATGAGCATGATGAGCCCTTGCATCCTCTCAGCTTTCGCATCGCGATCTAAAGCGCTCTAGCTCTTACAGGTATCCATACCACAAATACAATTATTGACACTGAGTACCTTAATTGGGAAGCATTCGCACCTTTTTCAAATTCGCAATACAATAATATAGTTTAAAACAATTAATAGAACATGATGACTGAGTTTTATCGATGATAAAGCTGGAAGATTTTAGCTGGAAGCAGCCCTGGCTCGTTCACAGTCACTCTGGTCTATCATAAAGCGATGTTAGGTCAGGTGTGGTGCCGATGGCAGGCACGCTGCTGGCACGTGTGATTCAGGTTGGGTCCGATATGGCCCGAACAACAGTATCAACGGCGTCAGATTAGGGCTGGTGGGGAAAATGAGGGGTTGAGTACGGAAGAGGGTACAAGTGGGATGCAGGTGGGGGTACAGGTTGGGGTACAGGTAGGGGTACAGGTAGGGCGCACTGCGCAAGGTGGGTACATGAGGGTGCAGGTGGGATACAGGTAGAGTGCAGGTGAGGTACAGGTGGGGGTACAGGGGGTACAGGTAGGGTACAGGTAGGGGTACAGGTGACACTCACCGCGGCCGCTGTTCTCTGGGGCAGCCGGAGCAGCAGCAGCAGCAGCGGCAGCAGAAGGCCAGCGGCCAGCAGGCGGCGTGGTGCCGCCATCCTCCCTATAGGCAGCGGAACTCGGCACACGGCACGGGTGGACCGGCGCCGGCAGCCGCTCTTCGGCCAGGCCGCACACTGACGCCTCCAGCGCCCCCAGCCGGCGGCACCCGCCAAGACCCGCTCACCGACACCGACGGGGGCGGGGCCTACTCCAACACACCACATTTGAATTCACCCCACACCCTGACATACTTAGAGCAAGTAATACTTATTTTTAACAGCAGAAATATTGATACGTTCTTTGGCAACATTGGTCGTTCCAGGTGGCGGCAGCGAGTGCCGTTGGTCGTCACTATATTCCAGTGGGAGGGCGGTAGGCGCCGCCGCCACCCCTGCCGCCCCTGCCGCCGCCCCTGCCACCGACGCCCCTGCCGCCGCCGCAGCCGCAACCGTTGCCGCCTCAGAGTGGGCTTGGCTGTGCTGCTGACGGGAGGGTCCGGCGCGCCGCCCGCAGACCCGCTAAGCCTGCTGAGCCCGCTGAGCTGCCATCTTCCGTCTGTCAGCTGCGATAGAGCTGAGACAACCATCTGATCGGTCGGCACTGCAGGCAGGAGCGGCATGCGCTGACGTGAGCGGCCGCGTCACACAGGCATCATGGAGGTGGCTTCAGCGCGATCAGCGCTACTATGGTGAGTGGACCAGCGCGGCGCCGAGACACGCCAGCTGCCAGCCGCTGGCACATTCTCAGGGGTGCCGAGGAGATGGGAGCTCGTGTGGTTTCAGTGGTATAGGCATCTGTGTCCACTGGCGGATCCAGGGAAGGGGCATGAGGTGCAAATGCCTCCCCAAAACCGCCTGAAATCGGCGCAAGTTGACACATTTCCATTTCCCGACATTTACTTAACTTTTACAAATGAAAGCTTATTTTAAAACTCACCAAAGTTTATTTTTAACGTTAAGCAATGCATAAGGGAGCAAAATCCGAGGAGTTTTTGGAATTTTGAGACATTTTTTGGGAGTGATGCCCTCCGCAATAGCGCCACAAACTGTCGTTCTAGATCCACCAGTGTCTGTGTCCCTTGTAGCATGCCATGTGCAGTATGTTCTTTGGATGTCTTGAAACGAGTGTTGTTATAAACTTGAACTGAATCGCACTGATTGATTTGCTCTGTCATTGATTACGAGCGAGCGTGAAGCGCTCGCTCGTCTTTCCGTGGTTTATGGGAAAAATTTAAGTATGATCGGCCCGTGGCGACGCTTTTGAGAAGCTCATATATTTGCAACCGCACTTCCGATTGACAAACAGGCTTCTTTGCTGAGTAGCGCCATCCAATTATTTTTTACCAAAGCCGACTCATGTGGGTGCCTACCACTGCGCGTGGCGCGTGCCGCGTGAGGGATGTTGAAAGGTGTTTTGTCGCAAGAACTCCGCAACGGCTGGGATGATTGTGTTCGAATTTGTGTGTGGATAGGGACGAAGTTTTTCAGTGGGGTAATTCTGCACGTGCGCACGTGCACACCCCTATTCTATATCTCAGGAACAGCTGAACCAATTGTGTTCCAATTTGGTGTCAGTCGGGTGAACTACTGAACTATGGTTATTTGGACCCATTTTTGGAATATTCCATTTTTGGAACACCGCACCCGAAAATGGGTCAGCTTCTTCCAAAAATGGGTACGCTTGTTTCAAAAATGGGTGTAGAAAATTACATTCACGACTTAAAGGGATCCACGCATTGATTGGTGCGTCGACGCATTGTGCCAATGACGTCATCAAATGACGACGTCATCTTCCGAAGAAACGTACTCAATTTTGGGTACGGTCCGATCGTAGAATGTAATTACAAATGTAATGATACCTTGCGTTTCCTAGTGACACAGGCTATCAAATAGAGTCAAGGATGCTGAATTTGATGACGTCATTGGCACAATGTGTCGACGCACCAATCAATGCGTGGATCACTTTTAGTCGTGAATGCCACTTTCCATACCCATTGTTAGATCGAGCGTACCCATTTTTGGGTACGGTGTTCCAAAAATGGAATATTCAAAATATGGGTCCAGATTACCATAGTTTACCCGACTGGTGTGGCTAGGGTTAGGTTCACCCGACTCAGCCGCCACTTTTCCGCAAGTACCACCTACCACTTTGATCTACCACTTTACCTTTACCTACCACTTTACTACTACCACTTTACCTACCACTTTCCAAGGGTAGGGTGCCTGTGCACGTGTGCACGTGTGCACCCCTATGATATATCTCAGGAACGGCTGAACCGATGTGTTCAAATTTGGTGAGTGGTTAGGAACTTATCAGTCGGCGCCTTTCCACAAGCCAGGGGTGGGGTGGTTCTGCACGTGTGCACGTGCACACCCTTATTATACACAGAGGTGGGCTGGGCATCGTTACTCAAAAATGTAAATCCGTTACTCGTTATTTCGTTACTCATAAAAGTAGTTCCGTTACTCCGTTACTTTGAGAGAGATGTAACGGAAGTTACTTTAGTCCGTTACTCCGTTTAGTGTAGCCTTCGCAAGTGAAGGGGTAGAAGCCACACACACCATCTTTTTTGGGAATAATTTGAATTGTTTATCAACCGATTGCGACTAAGCGATCAATGCCTCACTTTAAAACAATTTGACACGTACTCTGAAAATGTCAAACTTCTTCTGCCCATGACCAGTGACCTAATGACCTGCTTCTCAAGGTCGTTTCAGACGCAACTGACGTCCCAGAGTATCGATGCTTGTAACTTGTGCACTTTCCAAATGTGTTTGTTGTTCAGGAACATATTAACATATGTTAACAGCTTTAATTTATTGTTATTTGTTTCCACTGAGGTCTTGACCTCGGTTGAGTGTTGACCATTTCAGAGGTCGATCAAACTTCAAAGTCACTGACCTCCGATGACCTGAGATGGCTTTTTGGCCTCTGGGCAGTTTCTATGGCATTTTGTGACGCGGATTTAAAATGTGGCACCTATTTTACATAATAGTAAGTTCCAATAGGGTTATTTTCTTACAAAGGTCAACAAAGGTCACTTACCTTGAATGACCTAAGATGAGATTCGTTCGGTAAGATATCGGTGTTGTATTCTACTTCTATTTTCCCATGACTATTGGTGCCCGTCCTGTTCACATCGGCCCATTATCTCAACACAAAATTAAGAAAGTAACGGAGGAACGGACTTGATCATAAAGTAACGGAAGTTACTTGGTCCGTTACCTGTTTTTAAAAGTAACGAGATCGTTACTCCGTTACTAAAAAAGTAGTTCCGTTAGTAACGGAGTAAAGGAATAACGAAAGTTGCCCACCACTGATTATATATCTCAGGAGCAGCTGAGCTGATTGTGTTGAAATTTTGTGTGCGGTTAGGGAGTAGGGACCTCTCAGCCGCCACTCTTCCACAAGTCAGGGATGGGTGCCTCTGCACGTGCGCACGTGCGCACATTTTTTGTATCTCAGAAACTACTTGTCTTGAGTTGAAATTCACCATACATTTCCTTCGCGCTCGCTCATTCATCGCCATCTACGGCGCTCTACTGGTCTTATGACTTATAATAGTGAGCTGTAGAGGGCTCGATAATTTTAATAACATGCCTAAAATTAATTTTGTATCATCAAACTTTGATTTTCAGTCAACATATTTACACAGGCACTGGCGGATCCAGGGGAGGGGAGGGGGGGGGGGGGTAATCCGGTCATGCCCCCCAAACGCCTGAAATCGGAGCGAAATTGACACATTTTCTTGTTAAAGAAGAAAATCTAAGCAAATTGACTGAGGGAAGTTTTTGTTTTAATCAGCTATCAATGCATAAGCAATCGGAATCCGATGAGTTTTCAGAATTGTGTGAAAATTGTTTGAATTCACCCCCCCCCAAAAAAAAAATTACCCCCTAAACCACCGTTCTGGATCCTCCAATGTGCACAGGTGTATAAGTCTCGCATTGGTGTCGTGACGTTCCAATGTATTATTCAATCGAAGTTTGTCTTTGTATTTAAGAAAGATAATGAGTTTGTGATTTATTTGTCTCCATTACAGTAGGTTTGTCACATGTAAGATGTAAAATCAATGCAGTGTCAATTTAGTAGTGAAAAACATTGTTGTTTTTTTCTTTAAAAAAATCATGTAGAGGAGAACGGGGTAAATTGAACATAACGTAAGTTGAGCGACTCCCCCCTCCCTTTGGGTAATACGACATTGCGAGTGGGGCGGTGGTGCCATCCAGGGGCGCAGCCAGACTTTCGGCAATAGGGGGAGGGGGCACGACATCCCAGGGGGCCTTCGGCAAAGCCCCCTCCCCCTAAACAAAAACATTGTGTGAAAAGGTATCTCCTCGGATTTAGGCCACTATATTTTGCATGGCCCCTAAATAGTCGCAAACAGGAACGACGCCGATAATTTGTTAGTGTAATTGTCGGCCCAACGAGAAGGGGCACGTGCCCCTGTGCCCCCTGGCTGCACCCCTGGTGACATACATGGAAATGTCTTGAGACCTAACATTTACGCTGTCGGTGGCTGCTCGGTGTGGTTGCATATTCCAAAGCTGTCATGAAAAACGTAAGATATTGGTTGTAGAAGAATACAAAATCGGATGTTCACGAGTTTTCTTCTCATAACTCACCTTTGTTTCACTTTTTTGAAAGTTGTCAAATATTCCCCGGTTGTAGTCGAAAATATGGAGTAAGAAGTGCTGCTGAACACGATAGTGACATTTGTTTCTTGAAAAGTCACTTAACTTTATAAAAAACAAATATTGTCAAAACTTGAGATAATAACGTCATTATTGAGTTATTTTGAGCCATATAGAAAACTTTTACGCTGCCAAATGACATATGGCACATCTTCAGACATTTTTAGCGTCTTTAATTCAAACTATGGGCATGGCGCGTTGTTTTCATCGCACTCCGCAGTGGGTAATCCTCAATTCAGCCAAAGTTAAAGAAATACAGGTCGTCCGGGCTCCCAGGACCAACAATCTTGAAGTGGCTGTCAGCCAGGGGCGTCGCCACCAGGGGGGAGGGGCAGCAGAGGCTCGGCCCCCCACTTTAAAAAAGTGGACTGCCCCCCGTTAGAACCGCGATACAAATATCAACCCTCGCCAGTGTAGGGTGGGTGAATGCCACTCCCCCTCGGTTTTCAGTAATATCTCGCGTAGTTATCAACCGATCGCGATGAATCTTTCAGTACCCTTCGTTTGAACAATTTGACACATACTCTGAGAGCTATAATTTCTACCCCCATGACCAATGACCTTTGACCTGTATCTCAAGGTCGTGTTTGATTGACGTAACAGGCGTCCCGTAATACCGATCCTTATTCCTTATAACATGTGCACTGTGCAGTTTCCGAGTGTTTGGTTGTTCAGGAGCATATGCACAGGTGTTTCTAGGTGACAGTTGGGATTTCTGCAGAGACTGTGATCTCGATCGACTTTTCAGAGGTCAACCGAGGTCACTGACCTCTGATGACCTCAGATGACTTTTTTGGCTTCTGGCTGTCTCTAGGACAGTTGACGACGCTGATTTCAAATCTGGGATCCATTTTACATAATTATATGTTCCACTGGGATCATGTGCTTCCAAAAGTCACTGGCATCAGATGACCTGACATAACCTTTTTGGAATTTGAAAGATATTAGGACAATTTGTGACGCTGATTTAAAATTCGACGTCCATTTAGCATGCTAAGATGCTTGTTTACGATTCTAACTCTATTAATGTTCATTTTTTACACATTTACGATTTTATGACATTTGGGTCGTTGAGACCTCAGAAGTCACCTAATGGCACAGGATTTTAAAATCGTAAATAAATGACTTCCTCTCATCACAAGCAGCACGCTCGTTTTAAATCGAAGCTCTAGCTTAATTAGAGGCGACACGCCAGGGGGACGTACCAACCCCGTAGTGGCGTGACCGTGTGGGGGAGGGGGGCTACACGGTCAGAGACAGTGATACGGCGACGGCGCTGTCACGGCGAGGGTTATGGTATTTCGGCTAAGAAACTATATTATTTTTAAAATATTTTTATCATCACTCAAAACGATGCAGGGTACAATTTTTGGGACGAAACAAAAGTCACTGACATCAGTCACTGATCACAGATCATACATCTGATGATCTGTGATTAAAGCTTTGTCAGAACAGAAAATATAAAAAAAAATAATCATACCTTGTAATATATATATATATAAATATATATATATAATTATTATATATATATATATTATATATATTATATATAATGTGTGTGTGTGTGTGTGGTTGTGTGTGTGTGTGTGGTGTGTGTGTGTATATGTGTATGTGTATGTGTAATTGTGTATGTGTATGTGTATGTGTAATGTGTATGTGTTATGTGTATGGTGTATGTGTATGGTTAATGTGTATGTGTAATGTGGTAATGTGTCTGTTGTTGTGTATGTGTATTGTGTATGTGTGTGTTGTGTGTGTGTGTGTGTGTGTGTGTGTGTGTGTGTGTGTGTGTGTGTGTGTGTGTGTGTGTGTTCACAGGCAATGTTCTATAGCGCGGTGTTGCCAGGCAACTGTTCGCTCACGTGGGGGGGGGGGGGGCATGGTGTGTGGTGAGAGGCCCAGTGGGTGTCGACTCCTATCTGAAATTGGAGGAACGGTACCCTTCTTTGAACATTTTCTTTTCTTGAAACTACTGCAAACAACATGATGAGGTTGTCAAGTTTGTGTGTCAAAAGTCCTATTGAATATTGTCAAGTGAATGCGGAATATGAATGACCCCCACGTTCTCAATCTCGATAAAAACCCATGTCTCTGATTGTTGAGTGTTGTCTGCTGTGATCGTCTGCCCTCAGTGTTTCACTGAGCACAAAACAATGTACTGTGTAAACATTGAATTGAGAGTCGAAAGCGGCTATTGTTCTCGTTTGAGAGAGTGTGTATGTACAATGCACCTAGCCTGTGTTTGACGAGCTGACTTTTTTGCAGGGCGCTGTTGATAGTTTTATACGCTGTGGTGGTGCTAGCCGACCCGGTAAGTACTCCAAATAGCACACGGCTCTGCATGTGTGCTAGCATTCCAAAATTGTGTATGCATAATCCCATTGTGATGACTTTATCAAGCATACGAAATTGGAATGTGTCTAGTAGAAAAAAAACATCGGCAAGCACGCATCTAAGCTTAAAGCTTTACCATATGCCGAGCAATGTAAAAAGCATTAGCGCGTGGAGTGTGGTATTTTCTGCATACCGCACTGGCAATAACCGCACTGGCGACATAGGTAAAAGAACTTAACCTAAACTCTGCTGTGTATGTAGAGATTTGTGATCTCGACGTCTTTTTTCAAAATTACTGCACTCCGCCTTCGTCGTGCAGTAATTCAAAAAACGCCTCGATCACAAACATCTACATACCAGCATCGTTCAGTAATGCTTAATACCTGCTGAGTGAACTGTGATAAGAACCGGCCAAAAATATACAAGGAGAGCGGCGGCGCAGTTCGCTTGTTGTCGTTGGCTGACCTAGCCCCAGCTAAAGTCACGTAAGCTTCTGGAGAGGAAGTGTCAACAACACAGTGCTAGCAACCCCAGGTGTTCCAGAAACGAGACAAATTTAGTACCCATGATGCATACCCAGCAGACTACGGAGTGCGGATGAATGGTTGATGCAGGGTGCATGCTGGCTGGTTGAAAACATACTTGGCGAAAAAATAGAATAAGCTGCTTCTTATAACTTGAAACTTAAGCTAACTTAAGCTACAGTCCGCCCCTGTAGCTCAGTGGGAGAGCGCTGGTCTTCTGACCTATCTCAGTAGTGGCAAGCCTGGGTTCGAGTCGCTTCGGCGCTCGCTTTTGCTCCTGAACTGGGATGGCTGCGGCGGTGGTAACGGTCGCACTCAAGGCCAGGTGACGAATCCAGTGAGCGGTGGCGGACCGTGTCCAAGGTATGATCGGGCACGTAAACTTTGTCTCTAAATTCTGCCGGCCAACAGAATTGTGGCGATCGGGTGGTGGGTCAGGACCAGCGCACAAGCCCTGCCTTTAGCGCGGGTTCTGACCTCGGAAAGCCATCCCTACAAAGAATTTGGACTAAATTTATAAAAAAACTTATTTTAGTAGGTATGTACTATTGGTTCCAAAATAAGCGTCCCGCTGGGTTGGATGGCACAGCAGTTAAAGGGAATATAACGCATTAGGAAAAGTATATGGAATGAAGGAGATGAGTGTCACTCATTTGGGCACTCATCTCCATCGTTACACATACTTTTCCCATGGCAGTATATTCCCTTTAACTGCTGTGCCGGCCAACCCAGCGGGACGCTGATTTTGGAACCAATAGTACATACCTACAATCGAATATGGATAACGCTATCGAACGCAAAACTCACTATTAGCCGTTTTCACGATGGGTTATTTTGCGTGAAATGTTTTAAAACATTTTAAAATGCTTTAAAATGTTTTAGTAGTAGCCGCTTTCACGATGGACTAATTGGTGAAACAATGTTTTAGCCCTCGCCCTACGGTCCCATACGGCGAGGGTTAAAACATTTTTCGCAAATTAGCCCATCGTGAAGACGGCTAACCCACTGAAATTTTAAAACATTTAAAATGTTTTAAAACATTTTTGCCCCAAAATAAGCCATTGTGAAAAACGGCTATTATTTCAAAAGCAGGGGAAGATTGATGGTTAATGCATGGTTGATGGTTGCCATGGTAAATAAATCGCATCAACTCAGGCATGAATGTGTGTAGCTTATGGTTAGCAAGACATGCAATCATACTTGTGCTTGATTTCGCTTCAATAGAATCGATTCCGATTCCATACCAAGCCAACTGGGTTTGATTCCGATTCCGATTTCAATAGGTATTTGATAAGAGGAATTTATTTCGAATCCGATTGTGGGGCACATACAATGTTTGAATCTGACTCCACTGATTCCATTTTTACACTCAGCAAAAATCAAAATCCGAGCATTCTAAAATAGGTAAACACTAGTGCTAACCCGTCCGCTCCGCTGGACGATCTATGCAATATGCATACAGACTGCATTTTTACGTTTTATATTCGTCATATTACCGAGGTAATCACCCGTCAAGGAGTCGTGGTTTGTGACTTAAAAACTTTTCAATTCGGCGTGATCGGCTATATTTACTACGTTTACTGCTAAACCCCTTCTCCGTGCTATAGGTGTCCCTGGCGTGCGCATTGATATTATATATATTATATATAAATATATATATAATATAATATATATATATACGTATATATATATAGGTGGCGCAGGTTGCACAAACCACAACCCGTACCACGCTAGTTGCGTATAGTTCAAGTTCCGCTCATCAGAGGGCGGACGGTGGTATTATCGGTGGAAGTTGTCATGTTATTTTTTCTAACACCGTCAGACATTATCTTTACTTGTAATAAGTAGAATTACTGAGCATGCTTATTGATCCTATATCGGTAACAAATAATCGTCTAGCTTTGCTATTTATGCTCATAGGAAGAAATTCCTTTCAAGAAAGTTTAAATTCGCGGTCGGAGTAATTTACAAATTTAAACGGGACACTTGAAATAACCATCGGATACCGATTCCATCACTTTACTTAAAATAATTTATTTCACCTGATTCTAATTCTACCTTAGTTCCAATGGAATCTATTCAAAATGATTTCGACTCCCCTGGAATCAAGCACAAAGGCTGAATGTCATTATGCAATTGCTAAGTTTGTCTGAACTATCTTGCGATGTAGTTAACGTCTACATATGATACTTAACACCATGATTTCCAAATCAGCACATTGCAGGTACTTTTTTATATATTAAATGTTAGAAACAGAAGTGCACAGACTGTCAGAAACGGCGGCCATTGGCAATATGAAATTATAGTATGGATATGCTTGCTTTCGTACATTAATTAATATCTATTGCTGAAGACATTTATATGATGATGTTTTCCACAATGGAGAGTGTTCAGTTAAGATGTTTCATTTTGATGATTTGTTTTTGGTTTCACTCTGGTAAAGTTATTGGCTCGGTTCTCAGGAACTTTCTCCGTCAACGTCTTTGACTGCTTTCAACATTTTTATTTTCTCATATTTAATATTTATTTTGTTTATTTTTAGAGCTGATCGAAAACTAGATTCCTTTTATCCATTATTATTTATATTCTGCAAATATGTTCAAGAATCAAAATATATCACACACAAACCATCAAATCTCATATCTACTGCGTCCCAGCGCCCAGACGCTCACATAATGTGACCTATTTAACATAGTGTCTCTCTTGTATATCTCACTCGCAGTGGCTCATCTCGAGCACTGCAGCTTGCAGACAGCCCATCTCACAAACAGCATCTCATCCCGCTTCCCAGACTGCTGATGGTAGCTCTGTGCTGACCGCGTCTGAGTCATTCTGGCGTCGCGGCGCGGCGGTCGTCCAGTGCTGCTGCGGGCGGGGGCGGCTGTTGACAGATCTCGGACATCCCTCTGACATCCCACCCCGCGGCCCTGCAGTCCAGGCACGACTTCTGACCGCCCCCGCTGCGCCGCCCCCGCCCCCGCCACAGAAAACAGCCAGCTGCCGGGTCAGATGTTAGTGCCAAGCTGCCGGGGACAAGCAGCCGCCCATCCGGTCTTCCGCGCCCGCCGCGCCCGGCCCCACGCCCCGCCGCGGCCGCCGCGCTGACCCAGTGACCCGGTCAGCAGTGGTCCGTCTGTCCGCCCGCAGTCACATCACCGCGTCATTCCCGGCCGTGCCGAGACGGCGCTAGCCGCGGACCACAAGGCCTTCTGGCGCCGCTCGGTGTACCCACGTGGCCCTCCGGTCATGCCGGAGCTCGGTGTCAATGGCCCGCGGCGCTGGCGACCGGCCGGCGGCGACGGCCGGCCAGGCACGCTCGAGCGGGCCAGCACGTGCCCACGCGATTTGGTCACCGCCACCCAGCTGGCTGGTCTGCTGTCCATCGCGGTGACGAAACCTCGCCCGTCAGCCGCGCGCCTCGAGTCGAATGGCGCCGCAGCCGCAGGCGACTGCTGAATTCTGGGTGTATGTACGGGTCAGCGTGGCCGCCCCGCCTCATCCCGTCTCGACCCCCCCCCCCCTCTCTCTGCCCGGCCGGGGAGGTCACTGTCCCTCGGGCACGGGGACGGGGGTTGCTCACTGCTCAGATGCTACAGCTGGCCCCGTTAGCTCACCGACGGAGCAGAACGGATGTGTCTGCGGCCAGCCTGCTGCCAGCTGGCCTCCTCCGCCCCCGCCTCCTCCGCCCCCGCACGTTGCACATAGCACGGCTGCGGGACAAAGCCGAGGACGGTGCAGCCGAGGACGAGGATGGTGCAGACCCCCGCCTGGATCCTCTCCCGCCTCGCATACCAGCAATGAAGCCAGTGTTGACTGTTGACCTGGACCGTGTGACGCCCACACTCAATCCTCTCAGTAAACGCCCACGGCCCACGCCCAGCTCCTTCCCTTCTTGGCACGACAGTATGCTGTAGTTAATAGGGGTTCGCGCCCCGACCATGATATCATAACTATTAGCTTTTGATTGGCATATAGCATGCGGTCGGTTTTAGCGACTACGGTTTGCTTAGGTCAGCGGGCGGGTCGCGGAGGGCCTGCCGACGCCTTGCGGCACGTAACGCTTTGATTTTACTTTATGCCGATGAACGGAAGCCGCGCTATCAGAAGACGAAAGAAAGGTTCATGATTCACACAACACAGTTATACTTAGCAAAGGTCTCTGATTCCAGAAGTCGCTTCATGGCAAATATTCTGATTCAATTGATAGAAAACTGACCCGGCAGTTCTCATTCGTGTCTTCTTCGAGGTCAACTTTATACGCTAGCTTTACAGTTCTTGCGCCACCATATACATAAATGCACGGTAACCTTCCCTGTTCGATCTATGTCTCGTTTCTATTTTGAACATTAGCTGAACAGGTTGTTATTGGTATCCGTGAAACTTGCTGTGTTGCACTGTCGCTGTGGTTGTCGAGGTATTGGTCGTAGGCCTGCCATAGCGATTAACTATGCAAATGTGAGGTGAATTAACGATAGTAGCAAAAAGCATGCGTCTCAACAGGACCGCATACCGCACCGAAAAATTCGTAACGTTTTTCGATAAGACGCGCACTTTATTTGTCCATGGCTTATCTGGCCCAGATAAAGCTCATTCAGTCTGAGTGCGACCGATAGTGGCGCGCGGCGCTGTCCGCGACGATAGTGGCGCGGATCGCTGTTTGAGACTATAGCAACACGGATCGACGGTGCAGACGATAACAGACCGCACATTTCTGAGGAGGGCTTTAGTGGAGGAGCATGAATTGCTTTTTTCACCAACCTGCTCGGGTCACTGACCGCGACCAAGGAGACGCAACAACTTCCCTAGGGTCCCCTCCCCTGTCGTATGTATCGCCTCGTTCGGCACTCTTCAATGCTGGCTGCAATCTACTCAACAATCTGTGAATAGCTTGGCAACAAGCTGCACTGTGTACACTCACATTCTTCCGTCTTGCTATCGACTCAGTCGAACAAGGAGTCTCCAATCTGAGCGTGCTATTGGCGGGAAAGACTCATTGGCGGGAGTGAGCTAGCTGTTAACGTCAGGCGATCCGTCACGGCGAGCCGGACCGGAGTGGTCGGTGCTCCCGCGACTGTCATGTCGGCACCGGCGCTGACAGACCGCTCTCAGGTTTCCCACGTGGAGCGGGGGCCACCGGTCTGTCGGCGGCGGTAGCCCGCGTGCGTGGCGGTGGCACGTGGCTCGCTCCGTCGCCGCCGACACAGCCCTCTATTTCGGGGCAGAGCTGCGCGTGGTCGGCCGACGTAGGCCGACGCAGCTCCTCACAGCGCCTCACTCTCAGTCTCAGTTCAAACATATCTCTCGGGGAATGTGGGTCAGATGGCGGGCAGCGGCGGTAGTGTGGCGCTGTTTCCGGACCGCTGCCGAGTTCCGGGTGCCGGTGCCGGTGCCGGTGACGGCGGCGGTGGCGGTTGGAGCTGAGGTGCGGGCGGCCCTGTGTCAGACGGTGGCGTCCGTTGTAGAAGGGCCGGCCCCAGCAGCCGACCCTCCTGGGTCCGGACTCCAGACGGACCTCGGCGGACGGCCGGCCTGGCTCATGACGTAATGTCGGCCGCGGCTGCTGCCAGTGAACACAGCTCGCTCTGTTTACACGGTGTGTTACCGGATCTGCGGCGGTGCAGGCTGCACGGCGTTCTCAGACACCGCCGCCCCCGCCCCCGCCCCCGCCCCGCCCCCGCCCCCGCCCTGTCGTGCCAGCGGCCCTGGTCAGCACTCAGCAGCCCAGCCTGCCATGGCTGGCTCTCCCTTGCTCTGATGGCGGATACCAGTGGCGTATTTAGAAATCGCCAAGGGGGGGACCAAGCCGCTCAAGGGGGCGCCAAAAACCCACTCATTGAGGGGCCCGTTCAGCGAAAAAAAATGCTGAGCGGGGGGGGGGTTAGGCTCCGATAAATTTCCGGAGGGGCGCCCTTAGTGATTTACTCAAATTTTGGTATCGAGTCCTCGCCCAAAATATCCTATTTAAAATGGCGTCCTCCGAGTCCAATACCTTCAGAAAGGCACCCTCCCAAATGATCTCCGTAATAGCGCCTACGATTAACAACTCCGAGGGCGCCCTCTTCAAATAGCTCGAGAGCACACCTCTCGTGTGAGTGACCGGAGGCGCTCCACCGCCTTCACATCTCACAGCGAAACAACGCTCCTTTGAGCGTATTAGGCTGAGGGCGCCCTCGGGCCTCGGGAGATATGTATAGCTCAGGGTTGATTTGTTGGACTATGTGAGAAAGGCGCCTTCAGAGGTGAATCCGCATCTTTAGGGCTTGGGAGGTATTTGTGGGAAGCGTCCTCAGAGACGTATGGAGGGCCGCCTTCCATACCGCCTTTCTCTATTGTATCGGAGAACACCACCGACGTGGTATACGAGGAGCCTGAAGGTCTACATGGAGAGAGGCCACATCTCGGAGACACGTATCGGGAAGGGTCGGTCTTTTGGCAGGAAGGGCCTGCAGAGTGTATAATTGAGAGAGCGTTTCAAAGTGCATGGGGACGCATTTGGGAGGGTATGAGGGGGTGTTGCGCGCCTTTTCATGTTGTTATCGTGATGGCAAGCCCTTGGGATTTGTTATGAGGGAGGGGCGCCTTGGAGGTATGTTTTGAGGGGCGCCCTTCAGAAGTTTTCAAAGGCGCCTTGAAAGCACTGTTGGAAAAAGCGTTAAGAGGTCTATTAAAGGTGCCTTGGAGCTTATTTTGGAGGGCGTCTGTGTGCAAGGGAATGTGGAGAGGCGCCACCTGTCAGAACACTCTGTTACACCGGAGCGCGCCTCACATTTTCAGTGAATAACTGCGCGTTTGTATTTCCAGCGGGAGCGCGTCTCACATTCAGCGAATGTGTGCACCTTCGTCTCCTTTTACTGAATATGAGGCGCCTTCGGTCCATGAGGGCGCCTTCGGCGCCCAAGGGGGGGGGGGCCATGGTGCGGTGACCCCCCCGTAAATACGCCCCTGGCGGATACTGCTGAGTATGGGTCTCAAACACGCCTTGACCAGCGTGTGCCAATATTTCTGTCGGCGTCAACATCTTGAGACTATCGACATCGTACGTCAGCGTGTCAGACTGGTCCCGAAAATACGAATATTATATTACAAAATACCCTCAGTTTGTATGCCAAAACTATCTTTGTTCTCGCTTCCCGGCCACACACCTTCACTTTCCCAGCAGTCTCTCATCGCTTACGTTCTATTAATAAGATAAGCCAAACCGTAAATCGTAAATCACACTTGGTGGCCGGATCTGGGACAAAAACGGCCAGCCTGTTTATCTTGATAATTGCCTTTTTACGGGCCCGGGAAATGCGGCACATTTGACGCCGTTTGATCAGCGACACGCGTCGCAGTTATGGTGTGCGTTGACGGCGGTTGGCAAACATCGACCAAACCACGCTGGCTTATAGTGCTGACCGAGTGTCTGGGGCCGTGTGCGTGTGTGTCCGTGCTGTAGTGTGTGAATGTGTGTGATCGTGTGGTTGTGGTGGTTGTAGCTAAATTTGGGGTGTGTGGTGTGTGTGTGTGTGTGTGTGTGTGTGTGTGTGTGTGTGGTGTTTGTGTGTTGTGTGTTGTGTGTGTGTGTGTGTGTGTGTGTGTGTGTGTTGTGTGTTGTGTGTGTGTGTGTGTGTCGTGTGGTGTGTGTGTGTGTGTGTGTGTGTGTGTGTGTGTGTGTGTGTGTTGTGTGTGTGTGTGTGTGTGTGTGTGTGTGTGTGTGCTGTGCTGTGTGTGTGTGTGTGTGTGTGTGTGTGTGTGTGGTTGTGTGTGTGTGTGTGTGTAGTATGTGTGTGTTGTGGTGTGTGTGTGTGTGTGTTGTGTGTGTGTGAGTGTGTTGTGTGTGTGTGTGGTGTGTGTGTGTTGTGTGTGTGTGTGTTGTGTGTGGTGTTGTGTTTGTGTGTGGTGTGTGTGTGGGTGTGTGTGTGTGTGTGTGTGTGTGTGTGTGTGTGGTGTGTGTGTGTGGTGTGTGTGGTGTGTGGTGTGTGTGTGTGTGTGTGTGTGTGTGTGTGTGGTGTGTTGTGTTGTGTGTGTGATGTGTGTGTGTGTTGATGTGTGTGTGTGTGTGTGTGTGTGTGTGTGTGTGTTGGTGTGTGTGCTGATGTGTGTGTGTGTGTGTGTGTGTGTTGTGTGTGTGTGTGTGTGTGTGTGTTGTGTGTTGTTGTGTGTGTGTGTGGTGTGTGTGTGTGGTGTGTGTGTTGGTGTTGTGTGTGTGTGTGTGTGTGTGTGTGTGTGTGTGTGTGTCGGTGTAGGGTGTTGTGTCGTGTGTGTGTGTGTGTGTGTGTGTGTGTGTGTGGTGTGTGTGTGTGTGTGTGTGTGTGTGTGTGTGTGGTGTGTGTGTGTGTGTGTGTGTGTGTGTGTGTGTTGTGTGTGTGTGTGTTGTGGTGTGTGTGTGTGTGTTGTTGTGTGTGTGTGTGTGTGTGTGTGGTGTGTGTGTGTGTGTGTGTGGTGTGTGTGTGTGTGGGTGTGTGTGGTGTGTGTGTGTGTGTGTGTGTGTGTGTGTGTTGTGTGTGTTGTGTGTGTGTGTGTGTGTGTGTGTGTGTGTGACTGGGAGTTGTGTCAATGTGACAAGCGGATGACGGGCAGACTGAAGGCGCACGGAGGCTGACAGACGACGGGAGGCCAGAACCAGCTACCGACTGGGTTGGTCCGTCCATTGGGAGGGGAGGGGGGTCGGGGAGTCTAAGGGCTTCAGTCTCTGAGAGCTGCCTCCAGGCACCAGTAGCACGTCTCCCGAGCTGGCTGCAGCTCACAGGCGGCGGCTGCAGCTCTCAGGCAGCTGACTGCAGCTCACAGGCGGTGGCTGATGGGTGACATTCATAAGAACCCAAGATTCATAAGTGTCATAGTCCATAAGTCCCCAGAATCATAAATACCCAAGATTCACAAGTACCCAATGTTTAAAAGTACCCAGGAAATCATAAGTTCACAATATTAAAAAGTACCCAGCGTTCATTAGTAGTAAGTACCCAAGACTCGCAGGTACCCAAGATCCATAAATACCCGAGTCCGTGAGTACCCGAGTCCAGAAGCATACGATTTGATGCATAGGTTGGTTTGGCCGGGTGAAAGTAATCGTAATCTCGGCCTTCGGCTTCAGGATCGGGAGGATCAGCGTAACGCTGTATGCGCTCTGAGCGCTTCGCGCGTCGGTCGGCGGCCTTCATCTGGTTTTTCATACTCACCCTATGTAGTTTGGGATTAACGAGTCAGGCTTAGCTCGGGCGTGGGTCGCGAAAAAATGGTGGGACTTATAAACTCGAGTGCTTATGGACTCGGGTATTTATGAATCTTGGGTACCTGCGAATCTTGGGTACTTATGCACGCTGGGTACTTATAAGTGATGTCATTTTCCCAAAATTTCCTGGCCAATACCAATCCAATACCAAACAGGAGGCACTTTGGTTAATTAAATACTGATCGCTTTGGTTAAAGCCAATCATGTCCAAAATTTGACCAATTTTGAAAACATACATATGTGGTGGTGTTGTATTTAATATGCATAGGTATTGTATAATGCATGCAATACTTATTTTTCAGGACTTCACTTACTCTTCTGATCAATATCTTCTATCCTGATATAATACTGATGTGTTCTATTTAGTAGTAATATTTATTGATTCAATTTTGAGCAAATTAAGCATCGCCTTGCTGGATAGAAATAAGAATGCGTAAAAATGTGACGAAAAGGGAGTTGTTTAAAATTAAGCTGACCGAAAAGTGTCCAAAAATGTATAAGCCTGACCGACCGATTACCAAATCGGTCACACAATTGTTTTGTTATAAAAAAAAATTGGCTACCGATTGACACCACTAGTACTTATGAATCTTGGGTATTATGAACGCTGGAGACCTAATGAAGTCTTGGGAATGTATTATTTCCTGGGTACTTTTGAACGTTGGGTACCTACTCATGAATCTTGGGTATATGTATAATCCTGAGCACTTATGGACTATATGGTACTTATGAACTGGAGTATTTATGCATCTTGGGTACGTGCAGCCGTCCCCCCGGCGGGGTCCGTCTCTGTTTGGGCTGGATCGGTTTCCGGTTGCTCTGTGCGTCGTTCACTGTGTGACCGCCATCAACAGAGGTCTATGGTTGCCTCATCGAGTCGCATGCAAACCCAGTTTAATTGCGATGCTGCTGCATGGTGTTTGTTTTCGTTGCACAGTTACTACTGAGGCTGCTTATCTATGGCTTGATGACGGTATTGGTTCGCAACTTGTGTTTGCAAGGATCGCTTTTCATTTAGCCATTTGTAGGATCGTTAGAGTCTACAAATAAGCTGTAACAGTGTTTCTTAAATAGGGGTTCATGACTCCATTTAGGGTGATGGAGCCGTAGAGTGAAGGTAATGACGATTATGCAGCAAATGATCAATTATAACTTACCAGTTTGGTGATGGCACGCAATGCGCGTCCATCTATCCCAGTTTCTGTTTCACCGCCGCAAATCACTGACACCTTATTATTGCATTCAGTATCAAAATCAGAATCGCATTGTGATGCTCTCCCTTGTGGCGCGGCTTACGTTTTGGGCAGCTGAATGATTTGTGCACGAAACTTGTTCTGCGGAATGCACAATGCACGCCAAATGTTGGTTGGGGTTAACGTGTCACTTCAGTCGTCAACAAGTGGGTGACCTCTCCGTGAACCTGAGAAACCTGAAAAAAAAAAACTGAAAAAACCCTGAAAGAACCTGAAAAACGCACACAGCGCCGCCGTTCCGATGGATGACCATCATCTCAGCTCGGTGCTCGGTGCTCGGTGTGTTCGCTGTGTGTGTCTGCTGTAGGCAGGGACGAGGGAACCGGAGGGGGGGGGGGTAACTCCCCCTCCAACTTTGAACCTGGGGGCGACGCTCCCCAACTTTGGAGCTAGGTGTCGGTCCTCCCCGTCTTTTCAATGATCTTTTAACTCTGAATTAGATATACGACATTTTCTACGGTTGCGGCGTTTTCTACGGATGCTTATGTTTTGTAAAACAAATATGCAGTTTCATGGAAAAATTACAAATAAAATAAAAATAAACTGCATTTGATTTGGAGAGGATTTTCCATCTTTCCATCTGTAGAGTCGCACCGCACATTTACTATCGTTATAGCATGGAAACACTGCTAAATGCAGCTTACACCTGTCAATAGGATATGCTTCTTCGTCGTACCCTTGAGTTATTTCTTGTTCACCATGTTTCTTGTTTTTTGGGGGTAAATACTACTTTCCATGAATTACTACAAGGCACCACAGAGTTAAAAACATTCAGTCTTTTTGGAAAGGGGTAGGTCAGGGTGCTTAGTCCGTTTTTAAACCAAACGTGTCACTACAAATGTATGGTGTCGGCTTTGCTCCCCAGGCCCTGACGTTCAGCAGAGAGCGAGCCGGCCAGGGATAGAAAAATAAAAATAAAAGTGTCTTGCCAACGAAATTCCGGATCAAGGTGGTCGCCAGCATTGACGCATCCAGAACGGATGTTTTTTTGGGGGGGATTCAAAGTCTTACACAATTCTGAAACTCATCGGGTTTTGCTTGTTTATGGTAGCTGATCATCAAACTTTCTTTAGTAAGAGTTGCTTATATTTTCATAGATCAGGAAATATGTCAGTTTTGCAAGTTCCAAAAACGTATTTTCAATTATAGATAGCTGTTTCATCTCCAAATGGAGATATGTCCGCTGTGTGTGTCCGGTGTGTTTGTGTGTCCTAAGCTCGAGGTGTCCGCTGTGTATGTCCGCTGTGTGTGTCCGCTGTGTCTGTGTGTCCTAAGCTCGGGTGTCCGCTGTGTATGTGTGACACTTGCGGCGCAGTTGGTCCGGTCTCTGAGTAGCAAGGTCAGATGAGATCATCGTTTGCCTCTGACGGCTGCTGGCTGCCGCCGACAGTAGCAGACGATGCTGGCAAGGCTGCCTCGTCACTGCAGGCGACGGTCTGTCGAGAAACAGCTGCCGGTCGACAGGCCTGCCGACAGGCCAGCCAACAGGCCCACCGACAGGCCCGTCGACAGGCCAACCGACAGGCCAGCCAACAGACCCGCCGACAGGCCCGCCGACAGGCCAACCGACAGACCCGCCTACAGGCCCGCCGACAGGCCAACCGACAGGCCCGCCGACAGACCCGTCGACAGGCCAACCGACAGGCCAGACCCGCCAGACCCGCCGACAGGCCCGCCGACAGGCCAACCGACATACCCGCCAACAGGCCCGCCGACAGGCCAACCGACAGGCCCAACCGACAGACCCGCCGACCTACAGGCCCGCCGACAGGCCCGCCGACAGGCCAACCGACAGACCCGCCTACAGGCCAGCGGACAGGCCAGCGGACAGGCCAGCGGACAGGCCAGCGGACAGGCCAGCCGACAGGCCCGCCTACAGGCCCGCCGACACTGCCAGCTACAATCAGGACCAAATACAGTTTGGAGGGGGCCAAATTCCCCAAATTCTGTCAAATTTCAAAAAGCGATTGTATATCGCTTCTGTGTGCATAAAGGGGATTAGTTCACCGTGAACATGGGGGTTTGGGGTTTTGAACTGAAATGAGGCTTTGAACTGAAATGGCAGATTTGCAGAGCAGATACAAAATGGGTTGTGGTGAAAAAATTACCTCGCTACGTTAAATTATTTGGACACAGACCTAGTGGGCTCCTTTTAGAAGACGCTGTTTCGTGCCCCGATCGGGGCACGAAACTTCGCTGGATGTATGATGTCATACTCGCTGACGTCAAAATTGCGTTATACGCAAATTCTGCCGCAAACTAGCCGTTACCATCGTCATGAGAAAATAGTACCGATTGTTATTTCCACCGAGTCGGTTCAGTGACTGCCGGCTAAGAATTTGAATTTAATGTTTGTATTAGTCTTAGTATTTTGGGCCATATGCATGACGTCATACATTGTCTCGATTTTTCTTAGATCATTAAGGAGAAAATAGAAACATGCTATTTTTACGGATATCCAATATTCATCTATTGTCCAAACCAAAGCAAAATACGTTTTTCAGCTCAAAATACCCCGTGCAGTCAAATTTCAAGACAACTTTCAAGGTGACCTATTCCCTTTATGAGTTGGTTGAAACCAACTTTATTTCGTTAAATTTGCCTTCTTTGTTTGCAAAATCGGGATATGTGTCATACTTTTGCCGATTTCAGTCCTTTGTTTAAGGGAGTATGGTAAGACCCTGATGCCCTTAACCACCCACTCGGATCTGCCCCTGGGCCCTGCCCGTCGCTGTAGCAACAGCAGCAGAAGCAGTGGCAGCAGTGTGAGACGGCTCCTCACAAAATCAAACCACGGCTTTGGGTCCTGACTCCCGCTGCCTTCCAACAATGGCAGGCTCTGTGCCAACGGGCGAGGTGGATCAACAAGCGAACGATTTCGACCTTTGGTGCAGTCGAGCTGGCAATCAGCTGGTGAAAGCAGAATGCATTACTATCCGTGAATTACGGAGTTTGTTTTGGAGTCAATATCTGAGGCTACGATAGGTATGGGTACCGATTGATAGTTCATAGATAATTTGCACACCAAAGTAATGGTGCGGAGCTAAAAACACAAAATAGTTATCCAATAAATACGTTTTTTAAGCCTTTACTAGTAAAGGTTTTGCAGTGCGTAACTGCAAAGCCCTTACATGAGTGACCCTCCCTCTATCCAACGCGACAACCGCACCTTACGTTAGCACCTTACGTTAGATTGATAGCCTTTGCCAAACGACACAGTTTTTGCATTGTGTACTGACACTTATCGTTTTTCTCACACTTCAGTAGTGCGTTTTCCCTCCCCGTCTCATCGTAGTTTTTACTTGACGCCAGTTTTTCCTGAGCATACCCATTAACCACTAGAAAGTCAGAGGTACGTATGTCGAGGGTCTATCAACGGGTCTATCACAACCCACTTGGCTCATAGTCCGATTATGGTATTTCATACTTTGTTTACGCGCGTACACGCGTGCCACTGTTTGATTGGCCGCCCGCCCGCTGAGTGATAGGAGCCGGCCGACGAGACCGGAGCGCCAGTGACCGTGCATGGCCTTGTGACACAGAATACTGACGGACGCCCCAGAGCACGGACAGTGAGCGACGGATGGCGGACACTACACATTCTTAGCGAAATTCGAATAGTGACGAATGCTTACTTAAGAGCAAGTACCTACTGTGGATGGTTTCTCAAAGCATTGTATTTTGCGGACATATTCAAAAAGTCTTGGGCAAGTACTGTCTGTATACGCCACGATCCCTCACTAAATCGATGACGTTATGAAGACATTGCGTGCTTCTAAGCAAACTGATTTAGCCTTATTCTGAGGGAATTAATGTGAATTTGAGCCAAATAACTGACATTTAATTTGCTTTTTCCGCGTAAACATATATTAATTGTATGCCAGGGGGCCGGAACCTTCCGAAAGTTGGGGAAGGGGGAGGGGGGCGAAGGCATTCTGAAGACGATTTTTTCCATGCAACGCCCATGAACAAAATGTTCAAATCTGGAAATATTGGAGGGCGGCTGCCCCCTGCCCTCCCGGTTTCTGCGTCCTTGTTTGTATGGCTTACTAGTAGCATGATAAATAATTTTTAACTTCTACCAATCACTTCTGTTTTATAAGGTGGACTGTTTCCTTTAAGTTGCTTTGGCTATTGGTGAGTTCTGGTGGTAGCTTTAGTGAATGTATGTTCATTTTAGGAACTGGGGGAGAGGAAGTGAAGAGAAAAAGGAGTTAGAGGGAGGCATTGAGTTAAGGGGGAACAATGGAGGACAGAGTTGCGTGTCGGTGTGATCCGAATACACCAGCGCTGCCTCGCAGTCCGGCCGGCCGGTTCGTGACTCCGCGTTTCCGGCGCACACCGCGGTGGTTTATTTTCGCTCCGGGACGGGGTTCTCTTCCGTCGCCTGGCAGACTGCTATTTCAGCGGCCTGGTGAGACTGTGGCTGGCCCGCCTTGCTCGACTGCCAGTGCACCCTGTCTCGGTGGCACAGTTCCTCCGCTGCAGCCAGATGACCGGCTGAGACGCGCTCGAGCTTTTCATGTGGTTCCGCGGTCCTGCATGTCTGCCCCTGACTGCATTCAGCTACAGCCATCAGATTCCGTGGCTGCGTGGGTTGGTCGCTTGTAATGCAGCCAGTGGGATATATCTGAGAAGCTATGACGCTTGGCAGCGGCTCTTCAGTACGCTAGGAGCATCTGTCACATCCTGTCGTTCAGCTCATTGCTGAACTGAAAGCTCAGTTCGCTGTATGCTGGAACATAGCCAAAGCTGGCGCCTTAGCTGGCGCAACAGAGGATGATTCACTGTCAGCTACAGACGGCTGGCACGTCCCATCCACTGTGCTACAGAGGGCTGGCACGTCCCATCCACTGTGCTACAGAGGGCTGCACGTCCCATCCCACTCGTGCTACAGAGGGATGGCACGTCCCACTTGTGCTAACAGGGACGGCTGGCACGTCCCATCCACTGTCTACATTACGGCATGGCACGTCCCATCCCACTGTGCTACAACGGCTGGCACGTCCCATCCACTGTGCTACAGGATGTGGAATGGCACGTCCCATCCACTGTGCTTACAGAGGGATGGCACGTCCCATCCACTGTGCTACAGAGGATGAACACGTCCCCATCCAGCTGTGCTACAGAGGGATGGCACGTCCCATCCACTGTAGCTACAGACGGCTGGCCACGTCCCATCCACTGTGCTACAGAAGGGCTGGACACGTACCCATCCACTGTGCTACAGAGGCTGGAACGTCACCATCCCACTGTCTACAGAGGCGATGGCACGTCCCATCCACTGTGCTACAGACGCGCTGGCAGTCCCATCCACTGTGCACAGAGGGATGGTTACGTCCCATCACTGTGCTTACAGAAGGGATGGCACGTTCCCAATCCACTGTGTACAGAGGGATGGCACGTCCCACCACTGTTGCTACAGAGGGATGGCACGTCCCATCCCAAGCCGGAGAGTACATATTCCTGCAGTCAGGAGCGGATTTAGACGTGGGTTGGGGGGGGGGGAATCCAGTGACATATTTCTAAAAAGTTGTTGAGCGGGGGGATAGCAGGCCATCATCCGTCAGCGAGAAAGCTGTTGACCGGGGGAGAGGGTTGGGAACGTGTAGTCAGCCCGTCTGCAACTGTACGCAGGGACGTCGCCGATATTTTTGAGTGGGGACTGAGGAGTCGACTGAAATGACGAACAAGATGCAACCGATTTTCTGCGTGTATTATAATCTTTCAGCATTTTGTGTGAATAATTTCCCGTTATAGTATAGGTACATGCTATTTAGCGCCGCAAAGCGGCGTGAAATTTTTACGGGTTTGGCTGATAAACCCCATAAATATAGGCAGTGTAGAGGATAAGGCGACCCTTGTATAGGATAAGAAGCTACAATTGTCATTCATTCAATTCCGCGTTACGACGAATCGAAAACGACGACGTGTTCGTTATGACGATGATCACCGTCACCGATGTGACCCTGCGAAGCGGCGTTATTTTTTTTTAAACCAGATCGTGAGTGGAGCCAAGCCTCAGGTAACCCCTTTCTTGGTTGCACACCTCGGTACACTGGCGGATCCAGCCTCCCAATGGAAGGGGGGTAATTTTGCTGGGGGCCTTTTTTACCCTGACTGGGGGGTCGGGTCGTGAGAAAATCACATTTTATCTAGTGTAAATTTATAACTTACCTAATACCTATAGCCAAAATACGATTTTTCGCCGTATTTAGTGCACTCAAATAAAGAACGCTGGTACGTTATCGTCACAAATACGACACATGGCTTGTGGCCAGGGGCGTGGGAACTGTTTTCTTGTTGGGGGGGGGGGCGCACTTCTGGGTGGACCTGAGGTAGCAAATGATAGCTAAAAGAAGCGATATATCGCTGTGATCGCCACCCGTTATGTCGCCAACAGGATTTATCGCCATATATCGCCACCCGTTTGCCCGATATATCGCCATATATCCCCGATATATATATATATATATATATATATATATATATCGCCATCCCGTTCTGGATGCGTCTATGCCGGCGACCGCCTTGATCCGGAATTTCGTTGGGGACCACTTTTTTATCCCTCGCTGACTCCCTCCCTGCTAAACGTCAGAGGAGCAGCGCCGACATCATACATCTGTAATGACGCGTTTGGCTTAAAAATGAATGAAACTCCCTGACCTACCCCATGCTAAACAGACTGAATGTTATTCAATCTGTGGTGCCTTGTAATAATTCATGAAAAGTAGCATTTACCTCCAAGAAGCAATAAACATGGTGGTCAATAAATACTCTATCAATGTTACGACGACGAAACATATCCTATTGACAGGTGTGCACTGCATTAAGCAGTGTTTCCATGCTACGATAGTCAAATGTACAGTGCCACTGTACAGATGAAAAGTTGCAAAACCAGCTCCAAATTCAATGCACTTTGATTTTTTTATTTTCAATTTTTCCTTGAAACTGCATCTTTGTCTTACAAAACATAAGCATGCAGACAGTAGACAGTGCCGTTGATCTAATTCACAGTTAAAAGATCATGATTAAAGACGGGAAAGGGCCGACACCTAGCTCTTAAATTGGGGGGAAGGGGTGGAGGCGTCGCCCCCAGGTTTAAAGTTGAAGGAGGAAATGGCGCAAAGTAGCCATGTGTCGTATTTGTGACGAAAACATAACAGCGTAAGCGTTCACCTTGTTTTTAAGTGCACTAAATACGGCGAGAAATCGTATTTTTGGTATTGGGTAAGTTATAAATTTGCACTTTATAAAATGTGATTTGCTCACAACCCGACCCCCCCCCCCCCCCCCAACGGTCAAGGGCCCGGAAGGCACACAGCGAAATTAGCCCCCCTCCAATTGGGAGGCAGGATCCGCCAGTCGTGACCATTGGTACCATCTACCACACTTCATGGTAATGGAATGTCGGCCAATAATGCTACGAAATATTTAACTGTTTACCCTTTGACATTGCTACTGTGTATATCCAGAAATCGTTTCAAAACATCGCCGGAATTATGACGTGCAGGCGTCTGTCTGTGCTGACGCCATTGGACGGTGCAGTGGTGTGGGGTGGATGAGATCAGAGGACAGGCCGCCATTGGACGGGGGTGTGGGGTGGATGACATCAGATGACAGGCTCGAGGAATGCATCCGAATCAAATCATGCAGCGCATTTCTGCAGACAGATAAGGCTGATTCAGCTATATTCGCAGTGCCAGCGAACGGCGCAATGGGAATCAGATTTATATGGTACATTATATGGAGTAGTGATAGTATCCATACTCCATATAATGTGCCATATCAATCTGATTCTCATTGCAACTGCCACTCAATTTGGCTATTTAGTAGCTATCCATTGGATACCTACTAAATATAGGTATCCATTGGATACCTACTAAATAGCCAAATTGAGTGGCAGTTGCAGACAAAATTAGAAAAACAAATTATGTACTGTGAACATAAATGAAAGCAAACCTGCCACGCAGCATGCTTATGAGTATCGGTAAGTTATAAACATAGACATTAGTTTTGCATTGTACAGTTCCCGGCTCTGAAATTTAACATGTACCTAGATGCGTTTTGCGAACCTAGTGATGTGACAATGACAGTTGCACTTTCATAATTCATGCTACACACAAAATCCATCATTTTCGCTTTTAGTTAAGGCAAACACGATTTGTTTTGCCCTCACACTTTCCTGACGCTTAGACTGTGCCGCATCACTTACCTGTGCTCCGGGAAGCCTACCCCGCGCAGACGAGCCTTATGGAGAGAGAGCTTCGATACCAAGCTACTCTAGCTCGCTGAGGCGCCGCACCGGCGCGGCGTCGCCCGGGCGCCGTCCGCCCAGCCGTCCTCCCCCGCCGTCCGCCCGCCAGCCAGTCCACCGGCCGGCCCGCCCTTGGACCTTGGTCGGACTCTGAGAGCCAAGCGACGCGACGGTGAGCGTGGTTCAAACAGGCAGAGACGGTGCCACCAGGCCGCCGCACTGTATCATAGGCGGACCAGCCTACGGTCTGTGCTGTGCTCTAGGGGATTCGAAACGATCGGTTAAATATATTAGCCTAATAAATGACGGTGCATTTGATAAATTACTGCAAGTGTGTCAATGTTGCCACTTGCCAAACACTATATTTATATTGCTTAGGTTCTTAATGAACAGCATGAGTACCATTTTGTGTGCGTTTTATCTTTTAATTCATTGTATTATTTCTTCTTGTACCAATTTGTCTGGTAGATTTCAACATTTCTTAGTCGATGCAGATCATGTGAGCAGTCATAAACCCAACAGATGCTATGCCGTTGCATTTATTCCTCTGGTCTGTGTGTTAAGGGTTATAGTTTTATGCATGAGTGGCATTAATGATTCAGTTTATGAATGAGCCGAAGGCGAGTTCATAATCTGAATCTTTAAGCCATGAGTGCATAAAACAATTTAGCGCATGGCCGAAGACTGTTTTCCCATCGACCATGTAACTACTTAACTGTAGCGGTGTTTTAACTGGAGTGTTAATACACTCCCAAAAGTGATAATACACTGCTAAGCCTCAGGTAAATGACCCTGCATTGAACTCTTGGAAATAATATGTACTTTGTGCTCTCAAACTGTCTAGTCTTCAGGCCATGCAACTAAAATCGCTTTATTGCCACTCGTGGCATTAAGAGATTCAGTTTATGAACTCCGTCTTCGGCTCGCTCCGTTCATAACTGAATCATGGACTGCCTTACTTCATGCATAACTATATAAGTGCATGGCCGAATAAGTGTATTTCCATTGACACGTGCTTAACTTTGCCGCTTTGTATTTAACTGGACGTTAATACACTCCCGGGAGTGATAATACACTGCTGAGCCTTAGGTCAATGACCCTGCATTGAGCTCAATAGAATATGTATCTGTACTTGAAATCTGTACTCGAAAAAGTTTTATTCGCTCGAAACGGCCATGCACTAAACCGTTTTATGCACTCGTGGCATTAAAGATTCAGTTTTATGAACTCGCCTTCGGCTCGGTTCCTCAAACTGAATCATTAATGGCCCACTCATGCATATAAAAAACTATAAACCCTTAACTACACAGACCAGAGAATAAATGCACGGCAATAGCATTCTGTTGGGCTTTTATGACTGCTCACATGATCTGCATCGACTAAGAAATGTTGAAATCATACCAGACAAAATTGGTACAAGAAGACATAATACAATATGAATTAAAAGATAAAACGCACCACAAAATTTGGTACTCATTGCTGTTCATTAAGACCCTAAGCAATATAAATATAGTGTTTGGCAAGTGGCAACATTGACACACTTGCAGTAATTTATCAAATGCACCGTCACTTTATTAGTGCTAATTATATTTAAGCCGATTCGTTTCGCATCCCCTAGAGCACAGCACAGACCGTAGTGCTGGTTCCGCTATGATACGGTGCGCGGCCTCGTGTTTGCACCGTCTTGCCACCTGTTTGAACCACAGCTCACCGTCGCGTCGCTTTGGCTTCCAGAGTCCACCAAGCTCCAAGGGCGGGCCGGCCGGAGGACGGCTGGCGGCGGACGAGCGGTGGAGGTACGCTGGGCGGACGGGCGCCCGGGCGACGCCGCCGCCGGTGCGGCGCCGTTCAGGCCGAGCTTAGAGTAGCTGCCGGTATCGGAGCCCCGATAGCGGGGTCCGCCACGGTCGTTGAGACCCCCCCCCCCCTCCCACGCTCATGGCTGCCCAGCAAACCAGGACTCAGACGCGGACCTAGGGCCCCGGGCGGGAAACCTGGTGTCAGCGGATTAGAGCTGCGGCACGCTGTCTGTCTGATGCATGCGCTGATTTCAGAAGGAAAAAAAGTCGATCAAAACGTGCCATCAGCCATGCTCAGCGCACGGTACCAACTGATACCGCATTCGTTGCAAGGAAACCATAACGAACGTTTATTCGTACCAGCTTTTCGTCTAAAACAGACCAACTTAACGGAACTTCGGGCTTTAAAACAAAGCTGAATCACTATCTTCGTGTCAAGAAGGAGTAATCGGACGGAAGAGAACAGGGACCCGGATATTGAAACCCGCGTCTTGACCATCGGCTAAGTGAGTCCAAACGGTCGGGTGGAGGGTCCGGCAGCCGGTGAATGTCAGCTGCAACCGCCACAAACACTGACGTAATGCGGCACAGTCTTACGAGCCAGGCACGCCACATCAGAGACCTCTTGCACCAAAATAATCTAACCCGGGTAAAAAAATTATCCAACCAAACCATATAAAGCTACCCAGCCGGATATTTTCTGTGTTCTCTTGAATCAAGCGAAGCTACGCGCCCCAACTTTGCTGCTTGCTACCGCAGCACTCTAAGATCGAAGGCGAGTTTCATAAATCTCAATCTTTAAGCCATGCCTGCATAAAACAATTTAGCGCATGGCCGAAGACTGTTATTCCCATCGACCATGAACCACTTAAACTCGTAGCTCGGTGTTTTAACTGGAGATGTTAATACACTCCCAAATACAGTTGATTCATACACTGCTAAGCCTCAGGGTAAAATGACCTGCATTGAACTCCTTTGAAAAATATGTTTACTTGTCGCTCTCTTAACTGTCAGTCTTCAGCCATGCACTAAATCGCTTTATCACTTCGATGGCATTAAGATTCAGTTTATGAACCGTTCTTCGGCTCGTTCATAAACTGGAATCATGAATGCCACTCATGCATAAAAACATATAAGTCGCGATGGCCCGAACTAAGTATTTCCCATCTTGGACCACGTGCTTTAACTTAGCCGTGTATTAACTGGAGTGTTAATACACTCCCGGGAGTGATAATACACTGCTGAGCCTTAGGTCAAATGGACCCGGCATTGAGCTCTAATAGACTATGTATTCTGTACTTGAAACTCTGTATCGAAAAAGTATATCGTCGAAAACGGCCACTGCACAAACCGTTTTTATGCACTTCGTGGCATAAAGATTCAGTTTTATGAACTTCGCCTTCGGCTCGTTCATAAACTGAATCATTAATGCCACTCATGCATAAAACTATATTAGTGTATGGCCGTTTCGCGGCAGACAGCTTTTTCAAGTAGGTACAGATTTCAAGTACATGGATACATATTTGATAGGGTTCAGTGCATGGTCATTGACCTGAAGCTCAGCAGTGTTTTATCGTTTCTGGGAGTGTTTTAACACTTCAGTTAATAGG
The DNA here is from genome assembly GCA_014673585.1 of Semibalanus balanoides. Lineage (NCBI taxonomy): Eukaryota > Metazoa > Arthropoda > Thecostraca > Balanomorpha > Balanidae > Semibalanus > Semibalanus balanoides. The sequence continues at coordinate 26,155 of VOPJ01015210.1, read as the reverse complement.
TACACGGCAAAAATTAAGCACGTGGTCAATGGGAAAACAGTCTTCGGCCATGCACTAAATGATTTTAATACATTTTATGTTTGATGAGTACGTTAACATTATACTGATAAATAGCATCATATAATTGATGAAAAGAAAATAATAAAAAAAATACAAAATAGTGATAATGGGTGTCATGTGACCTTCGCTGTCCGTCCGCCCTAAAACTCCAATCATCATCATCATCATCATCATCAGACAAAATAGACAACAGTTTTGGGCGTAGCCCATCCTCAGGTTCAACCACCTATTCCACAGCCAGGGAGCACAACATTATACATGAGGACCCTAGGGTGAGCTAGGTTAGGTTAGGTTAGGATACAGGCATGGAAGATCCCAAGGGACCTGAGGAAGCCCGCTCAATTAAAGTTACTAGTATCTAGTGCTCAAGAGTGTCACCTGGAGGCCTAATCTTGTATTGGCGTCCCTCCCAGTGCTTATCAAGTCTGTTCTTGAATGTATTCACGTTCGGGGCCAACGTGAATACATTCTACGCCCGAAAGATGTCTATTTGGTCTCTTTTGATTCTTTTCATTACATTCAATAATATGATGCTACGGTTTTGTTGTTTCTATTTTACATTATTAACCTAAAAAAATCTATCCTTCATGATATTAATAATACTCGGAATTAAAACCTTCCACAGCATAGAAATGGAATTCAATGAGTTCATCCTATGAGTATAAACATTTTTAGTTATCCCGCTGTGTCGCTTTTTATAAGAATACCCTTCGGTCAATCAAGAAGCACTCAACTTTGTTTCAGTTATTACGTGCCAAAGCCCAGGGACGTGGGAGCCGGGGGGCAGAGGGGGCAACTCGCCCCCCCCCCAGTTTGGAGCTGGGGGCGACGCCCCCTCCCCCCCCCCCATTTTTTTACACTATCACTCTTCTCTGTATTAGAAGCACATACTTTCCACATACTTTCTACGGCAAAAGGAGAGTAATAAAGTAAAAAAGTGAGGGAAACGTAAATGTTTATGGCATATGGAAGCTGAGTATGGACAGAAATAGCGCGACTTTGACTACTGTGCACAACATGTTGTGGAACGCGATGCGACGCGGACTTTAATCCTCGGAACAGAGAGAGTTTGTGAATTGGCATCTCGGCATTGACATAACGCTCGCTGCGAAATCCACAGCCAAGGCGTTGATGCAAACGCTTTGCTGCCGAACAATGCGCGATGAAACGCTCAGGAAGTCAGCTTCAGGGACATGGGAACCGTGGGGGCAGTAGGGTAAACTCGCCCCTCTCCTACTTTGGACATGTGGGGGCGACGCCCCCCCCCCAACTTTAAAGCTAGGTGTCGGCTCTCCCCTGTCTTTTACCATGATCTTTTAACTCTGAATAGAAGCAACAGCATGTCTACGAAAATTTGTTTTATGTTTTGTAGAACACAAGGTGCAGTTTCAATACAAAATTTAAATAAAGAAAATGAACTGCATTGAATTTGGGACTGGTTTTGCATCTTTCCATCTTAACAGTGGCATCGCACATTTGACCATCGTAGCATCGAAGAAACACTGCTAAATACAGCCCACACCTGGCCTAGGATATGTTTCTTCGTCGTAACGTTGATGGAGCTATTTATTGGTCACAATCACGGTAGATAAAATACTCATGGTCACAATGTTGTACATGCTTTTTGAGGTAAACTGCTACTATTCCATGGAAATATTACTAGGCGCCACAGAGTAAATAACATTCAGACTTTTTGGCATGGGAGTAGGTCACGTTTGTATAGCAAAACGCTTCATGATATATGTATGATGTCGACTCTGCTCCCCTGACGTTCAGCGGAGAAAGAGTCGGACAGGGGTCGAAAAAGGAAAAGTGGTCACCTACGAAATTCCGCATCAAGGCGGTCACCGGCATTGACGCATCAGGAACGGATGGCGATATATCGGGGATAGATTCCGATAAATCGGGTGAACGGGTGGCGATATATGGCGATAAATCCTGTTGGCGATATAACGGGTGGTGACCACAGCGATATATCGCTTTTTTAGCTATCATTTTTGCTACCTCAGGTCCGCCAAAAAGTTCGCCCCCCCCCCAACTTAAAAGTACTTCCTACGCCCCTGACTAAGCCTGTACCGTGCGTATAGGTACTTTCACTACTTTATCGGTAGACATTCGGCCTTGAAAAATTCCTCCCGCGTCTGACGCCCTCTGAGCCATGGGTCGCTTTGTTGACGTTCAGATAGGATGCATCAATGTCCGGATGGTTGACTGCACGATTCCGTTGCGAGCTCTTGGCGACCGCCGACTGATAACCCAGTCTGCCGTCGCCCGCCCGTCGGCACACCTACAACTGTTATCTGACCAATTGAACGCGGTCTGTTCATCCCTCATTTGAGCAGGCAGACGCCGACTCGATTATCGGACACCGCACACCTGCACACCAGTACACCTGCAGATTGTCAGATCTTGTCAGGCTGGCTTTCAGGAGGAGCGTTCGTGCTATCCGGCCGGTGGCTGTCGCTATGGTGACGGCGGCAGAAGAACAGAAACAGGCATTTGTGCATAGGTCTGACCCGAATTGTCGAGAGAAAAAAGTCGCTTTTAGTTAACTGAACAATTTTAGTCAACGAGAGAAAGATTGATGAGAGCTGCGGAAGATTAAAGTTCAATGCTAGTTTCGGTCGGCTGTTTCACTTCCTTGTGCAAATTAGGCATAAACGACGTTGTTGAGACGACTCACGTTTTTTTTTTCGTACGGTACTCGAGCGATCTATTTATCAACGGAGGTATCTGCTCTGGCACATTGTGGCATACAAAGACCCATTTTTTGCTGCAAGGCAAAAATCGTTGACTGCGGTGTATACGTTACCGTCGTTGGTACTTACCGGCGGCTCACGCTCGCTATCTTGTCAAGGTCGTAGTCGTTTTTACCGTGAGGAAAAACTGAGGCAACAATTAGCGTTGTCTTCGAGCGATACCTTCGCTTACTCCAAACGTCTCGACGATGGCAGAGTCGTAGACAAGTTTGGGTGCGTTCCTAGCAAACACTGTATGTCTGCGTATGTCAGACTAATGCTGCTTAATATCATGTATGCTTGCCAATTATCAAGACATTAATGTAGTTTTTTCCATTAATGTAGTTTTTTAATGTAGTTTTTTTGTTTAAAAAACTACATTAATATCTGAATAACCTGAGGAAAAGTAAATGACTCTCAAGTCTTACCTAATTATCAAGCGTCAACGACGTTTTTTTAACCACCACGAAGGGCGGCTATCTAACTTAGTATCGCCTGAAGTTGAGCATCTTATATACTATCTTTAACTACTTGGCTTGTCTCTCAACAACTAAAGGTTGAGAAGAAATGCTGCTTCTAAAGCGAAAGGCAAAAATGAACCGTGGAATTGCCGTAAGCGAACCACCAGCACGTAGAACGTGAACACAAAAGCGAATAAAAACTAGCACCAGGAAACAACAGATGGGAACACAATAGAAAATCAGCATTCTCAGAACGCCCTTTCTAACGACAATTTATGCACTGATTGTCAGAAGGTACGCATAATGTTGTCGAAGTTAACATTAGCTTCAAATAGGATAAGCTTTAACTGACGAGACATAACACCATTTGTAACAATGCCAGGTCAGTTTGAATTGCCTCGAGGCTGTGCCAGTCTCAGAGACACACGTTGAGTAACTGTGTCATCAGGCAGTGGATGCATAACGTAATTAAGCACCTGTCTTCCGCCATCCACGTGCTGAAGCTGCACGTGCTGGAGCTGCACGTGCTGGAGCTGCACGTTCTGAAGCTGCACGTTCTGAAGCTGCACGTGCTGGAGCTGCACGTGCTGGAGCTGCACGTGCTGGAGCTGCACGTGCGGTGGCTGCGGCTCCTCCGCTCTAGATCGACCTGCTGACTGAGCTGACAGATCACCCACCAACAGATCTGTCAGATCACTGTGCTGACAGATCTGACAGATCACCCACACCACTCTCTGCTGGCTGCCGCCACCGGACCGAATCAGGCTGACCGTGCCCGGCCGCAGCTGCACCGTCTCCTCGTGTTGGGGCGGGCCGGCGGGCCGCGGGGTGGGGAAGGCTGCAGGGGAGGGGGAGCAGCCGCTGCCCCGCTCGTGCCGCTGCTGGACACGCGACATAGGTGACACGGTTGGGGTCCGTGGTTTGCCGTCACGCGACATTGGTGACATGGTTGGGGTCCGTGGTTTGCCGTCAGTTTAGCGCAGCTTTACTGCCCCGCTTCAGCAATGCAATAGAAGCGGTCGCCGCCCCTGTGCGGGCGCCGCCGCCGCTGCCTCCGCCTCCGCCTCCGCCTCCGCCTCCGCCTCTGTCGCCGCTGGTCGTCGCTGGTCGCCGGACAAGGCGACATAAAACGTATCACGATTCACAGCACAAACGCCGCCCGACGCATTGATGAATAATTGCAACATATCTGTGAAGAGAAGTGTCTACTTTGTAAACGGTCAGCGGTCAGCAGCCAGCGGTCGGCGGTCGGCGGTCGGTGGTCGGCGGTCGGCGGTCGGCGGTCGGCGGTCGGCGGTCGGCGGTCGGCGGTCAGCGGTCAGCAGCCAGCGGTCGGCGGTCGGCGGTCGGTGGTCGGCGGTCGGCGGTCAGCAGCCAGCGGTCAGCGGTCGGCGGTCGGCGGTCGGCGGTTGGCGGTCGGCGGTCGGCGGCCACAGACGGGGTTCCGGCGCCCGAGACGCACCGCGCCGCGCCTTGTTTATGTAAAGCGCTGTCAGGCCCAAGGCGATGTTTTATGAGACGAGCCAGATTGACCTGTGACTGTGGCTGCGTGGTCCGGCCGGCCCGCGGAGACCACCGGGGGACCGCGGACCGGACCGGACCGGACCGGAACAGAATGGAACAAAGAGAGGAGACCGGTGCGTTTGTGACACCGCTGCAGTGGCGAGATGACGGCACCGGAAATGGTCACCTCCGGTGCTGCTATCATTTCTGGTGCGCTCTGTGAGAGAAGGCTGTCAGGCGTCGCACGAAGTTTGGTCCCCCGCTTCCAGCTAGTCCTCCCAGTCTCACAGGATGAAACCTCAGCAAGACGTTCAATTTTCAGAGAGTCTTGAATCTCGATGCTTTGTGCCATCACATAATATAGAGGATTTGAGACGAGGAAGACTGGTCTGGTGACGGTGCCTGGCGCCAGTATTGTGCCGGCTGCGCACTGCGCAGTCAGCCGCCCGGCTCCAGTGGCGCCGTCTGGCGGCCTCTTGGATCCCGTCACAGCTCACGGAGACTAGCTTTCAGCTCACGGAACTCGATCTCAGCTCACTCAGCGGCGTCGTGTGTCCGGGTAATCCACCTGTTTCCGCTGCGGGTCCAATGATCGGGAAAAGCTGGGATATGCAGTTGCCGAGCCAGCGATGGCGGTGCGATGGCGGTGCGATGGCGGTGCGATGGCGGTGCGATGGCGGTGCGATGGCGGTGCGATGGCGGTGCGATGGCGGTGGAGGCTGCGGTGACGGTGGTGGCGCGGCGCAGTGCTTCTACGAGTCACGTGTCGCAACTCCGAGACTCAGAGGCGATTCTGGACCGTCTCCCCTGGGGCCCGGCCGCCAGAAGCATGTGCTCCTAGCTGCTACACGCCGCCGCCGCCCGCCACATATTTGTTCTCCGGAGACGTTTCGAGATGTGCCATGGACTTTGGCCCGTACATACGTTCCGCTCAAATCCCGGATCAAGGGCAGAGCGAGATAACGCCAGAGGAGCCGCTTAGCCATGTCACGGATAGTCCATTTACGTTGTCGGATGTCGTCCGAGCAAGTGCTCACGGCGCTCTCTTCCGGCGATATCGCTGAATGAGGATCACCCAAGTAGGCCGCCGGCGGAGGACTCCTGAGACCAGCGGTGGTAACGCTACGGCCAGATATATGAGAGCCAGGCTCCCTGTGAGAAGAGACGCCACACAAAGTTCACCTGACACTGCTGAGGGATGCACGACTGAGGGGCGGCACGGCCGGGCGCTAGTCGGAGTGACCACCCCAGCAGCCGGCTTAGGTCAGCACCTCGAGCCCTGCTCCCTGGCCCTGCTCCCCCCGGTCAACACTGCACAGTGCACACTCCACACTCCATCGCCGCTGCCCGCTGCACATGCCCTGCTGCAAACCATCCGAACAGGGCTCACAAATGTTACTAGTAACTATAGCTCGTATTGAAGGAAGTAAGCTTGGAAACTTATAGACAATACAATACCAACTTTGAATCTATGTTTTATCATACATGCTAAGGAATGGAAGGCAAATGCAGGAACAGGAAGTGGCAACAAGCCCGTCAAAAAAAAGTGCAAACAGATCCCGATCATGTTATACTTGATTGTCCTCAAAACGCTTGGTTGTGGTATGATATTCGAGCAAAGCAAAGCAAAATAAGTAGCAAATATACAACAATTATGTTAATCATTTAGCACGGCTCTCTCCCTAGGTCGGCATGCAATCTGCACAGAATCTGTGCTTTTCCATCATATGGTTAGGAATCACACTGCCTATACTGCTTCCGTAGGTTGCGCCGTCATTGTAACGAAGACCACCGAATTGGTATACCATCGTGCTGGAGTTGGACTCGAATTCCCTTTAAACCTTCTGGCCAATGATTCCGTTATGGCGTCTGCTGTCCTCCCGTCATCTATAACCTAACGTGACTGGTGATGCTGTGATGCTAGCACTAGCCTCTTAACAGTCAGTCCCTGTCCCTGACCGTGTGTTCTGTGTGTTCGGCTGAACCCTGACCGTGTATTCAGTGTGTTCGGCTGAACCCTGAACATGTGTTCTGTGTGTTCGGCTGAACCCTGACCGTGTGTTCAGTGTGTTCGGCTGAACCCTGACCATGTGTTCTGTGTGTTCGGCTGAACCCTAACCGTGTGTTCTGTGTGTTCGGCTGGTCTCTGACCGTGTGTTCAGTGTGTTCGGCTGAGTCCTGAACATGTGTTCTGTGTGTTCGGCTGAACCCTGACCGTGTGTTCTGTGTGTTCGGCTGAACCCTGACCGTGTCTTCATTGTGTTTGGCTGGTCTCTGACCGTGTGTTCAGTGTGTTCGGCTGAGTCCTGAACATGTGTTCTGTGTGTTCGGCTGAACCCTGACCATGTGTTCTGTGTGTTCGGCTGAACCCTGACCGTGTCTTCATTGTGTTTGGCTGGTCTCTGACCGTGTGTTCTGTCTATTCTGCAGCAATCTCAGCTGAGCGGCCGCGCCGACAATATCGGGTACGGTTTCTACCAGTCACGACCGGGTCAGGACGATATCGACCAGGACGTTGACCCAAAGACTGGCCGTAGGTGCGGTGCCGGTGGCTGCGGCGCTGGAGGCTGCAAATGTGTCGGCGAGAAGGGGAGCAGGGTGAGTATGGCATGGCCGGTCACGTGCTGACACGCATTGCCGAGGCACCACACCCACTCATACATACAAATGTGGTGGGAGGCAAAAGACCAGAGTGCTTGGTCGGAAATCCACGTGTCTTAAAGGATATAGTTCACCTTCACTTCAACATGTGGTTTTGAACTGATATAGTAGTTTTGCAGTCCGTGTTGAAAAAAACTATCTGCAAGTTTTCTAGGCTGGAAAGACTCTCCAGCCGAATATATTTGACTTTTTGTAGAACGAATGTGGGGCTGGCAAAGGAACGCGCATACCTGGGCAGAGGCTATACAATCAGTCAATGAGGTTGCAGCTTTCGATTACCCTCGAATCTGATTGGCTGAAGCGCGACTATTTTCGAATCTGATTGGCTGAGCATTTGGTTCATTCGCGTGACGTAAGGACCAGCTGACTAGAGAGTTTGTAAACATTTTTGATAAATTTAATAATTCACGTCCTTCTGTCCTGAATCGGCGCGATGTATGGCTATTTTTGATAATATAAAAGTAGTTGTACTTCAAAATATGATTAAATCGTGTTTGAAAAAAGCAATCCAAGGTGAACTATTTTCTTGAAATGTCCTGGCTCAAAATATGCAGGCATCTGAACCGTGTAATTTACGCTCTCTAAGAATACGATATTATACCATTTGTTTTGTTCATTGATACGCTTATCTTATTAGCGTTTTTTAAACTGGGGACATTTTATGCTGTGGGGGATAGACATGGCTCGGTACTAGTGGTGCCCAATCTAGTCGAAACTTGCACTCTGAGATTTCACGTAACGTCATGTAACACACTTCTTATTATGATTGCACTCAGTAGGTACTGTGACGTGCATTAAATTCCACGAAATATTATTATATTATTGCTGCCGTTTAACGTAGACTCTACACGAGTGTCTAATGCCTGTGTCATGCTGTCTGTAGGCAAGGATTAATGGAAGTGTGCCTATACTCAAGTCGGTCATGTGGAGTTGTTAACACTGGTCTATAAAACATATTTTGATGTGTTTAGCCATATCCTTAATTTATCCAGATTCACTCTAGTTGCTGAGATATTCCATACTCGCCTAGATCAGTTTGACATCACAAAATTATCGGGTATTCGTCAAAGAGGCTTTTGCTACAAGAGGCACTGTCTTAACTATTACACTGCTGGTATATATCGTTAGCGCTGGCTAATAGAAAACAGTTCGTGCGCGCTGATAGCAGCTGCCGAACAGAGGCTCGGTTTCCACTCAACATTGTTCGTATGGTACCAAAGTTTATTGTCTTAGGTGCGCCACTCTACATTGGCGGATCCAGAAAGTGTGATTTTGACAGTTTGGGGGGGGCCAAATCCCAAAAATTATCGCATAATTCTGAAAACTCATCGGATTTCGCTTGCTTATGTATCAATAACTGATTTAAAAACAAACCTTTCCTCTAGTAAAGTTCTTAGTTACGACAAACTCAGGAATTGTGCAAATTTGCGCCGAATTGTTGGGTGGTTGGGGCCGGGGGCATGGCCCCTTTGCCCCCCCCCTGGATCCGCCCTTGCCACTCTATAGATAACATCTTTTTACTCTGTTGATCGCTTATGGATATTTAAACAAAACAATTTTCAAAACAGAATATAAGTAAAAATTCAGCTAATTCAACGGGTGTTCAACTACTCAACTTTAAGACGTGAATTTTATCGCATCGAATGATCAAACAAATAGCTTCTTACCGTAATAAAACTTGATTTGACATTCCAAAAGAGTAGGCACACTTCCTTCAAGTTTGCCAGTTTGCCATCTATAACGTACTTTGTCATGGTGTCGGGTGGTCAGAGCGGTCACGTACCCACCTGTTACGCTGTCTGATTGTTTTGCCAATTGTTCAGCTATCGTCACCCTCCTTGGCAGCAGGTGCCCACTTCACGCTATGTACATTAACCCTTTCACAAATCAGTGATAAGGACTTCATATCGTCATTCGGTCTACACCTATGTTTGCGGAAGAGTAAAGCTTCGTGTCGCGCGTGTCAATGTGTGCATTCTTGAAAGAGTTCCGCTGTCTCTATGCATTCTGGTTTCGAATGTTCGGAAATTTGGGTAATGATGTGGCATGGCGGTAATTTACATTATTAAACAGTTACTGAATGAAAGACGTCTCAAACCAGATTCGCTCCAGTGAGCAGCCAGACAAATAGATCCGATGACGGAAAAATGACACAAAGCAATAATATATGGGTTTTGCACATCCATGAGTTTCCCGACTGAGGCCCACGCCCAAGCACTAATGGTGCAGCTCAAACTAGCAGCATTTCATGTGGTATGCATGTTACGGTTTATTATAAGAACACTAAACAGCATTGCTAGTTCATTATCGGAGCTGATAATCATATAGGAGAAGGGGTGCACCCACCCCTGAATCTCGCTTCTGGGTGTATGAAGACTGTGTTGATTACGCCGATGACTGTTTGACCTCGTGTTTTCGCTCTGCAGGGTTCTCCCGGAGTCCAGGGGCCCTTCGGTGCCAAGGGCCAGCAGGGCTTCGCCGGTATGGAGGGACTCCCCGGACAGAAAGGCAGCAAAGGAGACGGTGGCCCCCAGGGGCCCAGAGGTCTTCAGGGCGACCGGGTAAGTGCATATCGTAATAAAGAAACAGCATTATTACTATGGACGTGAGTTAATATCAGGTGAAATTATTTTATCCATATTTTTATTTGAAAGAAGTTGAACCGACTCAGCTTGAGCGATTTTATGACTATATTTCAATGCGCAGCGGGTTATAGAAGCTCATTCCGAGCTGTATGTGTATACCACCGAGCACTGCGATGTCGACCACCGCTGTCACCTGCTGACCACTGCGTTACCTCTCACAGGGAAAGATGGGTCTTCCGGGCTTCCCCGGAATCAACGGTATTCCGGGCCTTGCGGGCAATGATGGACCGCGCGGCTTCGCCGGTTTGGACGGCTGCAACGGCACTGCCGTGAGTAGTACACTGCGCTGTGGCTGGTGATGATACTGATGAAGGTGGTGATGAAGATGGTAACGTGGTTTCTGGGGGTAACGACTTCTATAGGACATTTGGCGCCCACCCGTTCTATGTTCAGTGAGTGAGCAGTCGCTCTTAACGCATTTCATCCCCGAAAAGTGTACCATCTTTATTTATATTAAGAATTGATCGTCACGAATGACTTTATTTTGTATTTTTCGTGTATCTGGCTCGTGCGATTGCGTGTTTGTTCAAAAATGACCTCGCATGTTGTTTACTGGCCAGCGAAATTTCTGTGTATGTTTTCTGAATTATTTTGAAACTATTTTGATTTTTTGGACAGGATATTGCATTGCTGGGCCTGAAACAGTGACAAAACGCGTGTGTTCCGCGTGTGGCTGCAGTATATTGACTGACACTGGCTGTTACACAGGGAGATGAAGGATTTCCGGGAACGCCCGGACCCGCTGGGCCCCCTGGATTCCCCGGAATACCCGGAACCAAGGGTAAGTCTGAGCTCTGTGCTGTGTCCTCACTCAAGGTGCACATACATACACACAAAGATGAAAAACGCACAAATATACACATACATAAGGTGTACAATAGAAAACAACTCGTTAGCACTGATAGCAGCTGCCGAACAGAGCCTCGATAACTATTTAACATTGTTCGTATGGGTTTGTTTATTGTTTTTTGTGCGCCATTATAGGTAACATCTTCGTTACTCTGTTTACAGTGGCGATCGTTTGTTAGTTTTCAAACAAAACAAATGCAAAACAGAAATATAAGTAAAAATTCAACTCAAGGGGCTCCAGACGTAAATTTTATCGTAACCAATGATCAAACCAATAGCTTCTTACCGTAAGAAAAATGTATTTGTCATTTCAAAGGAGTAGGCACACTCCCTTTAATGATCTTTCTGCACCTCTAGTTCTGATGTAATGTATCGCTGCATGTTCCCGTGCAGACGTCATACGTTGCGTATTTAGACATGCTGTTGACTGATAACCTCCGCAGCACTGTACTCTGGCCTGATTAACTCATGACCCCGTCCCGGAAACAGACGAGAGGCCGGCCACCAACCGGATACGGCTATGAGAAGAGATGGTTTACATTGTTGGAACGGGACACAGCTGAAGGGTGCTGCGGCCACATGTCTCAGCCACATGTCTCAGTCACATGTCTCAGTCACATGTCTCTCCAGTTCACCATGCTCCTCAGGTTCACAGGTTCATGCACATGTCTCAGCCACATGTCTCAGCCACCATGTCTCAGCCACATGCGGCAGCCACATGTCTCAGGCCACATGTCAGCCACATGTCTCAGTCACCATGTCTCAGCACATGTCTCAAGCCACATCCTGCTCTCGCTCACATGGTCTCACCACTATGTCTCAGCCACATGTCTCAGGCCACATGTCTCAGCCACATGGTCTCAGCCACATGTCTCAGCCACATGTCTCAGCCACCAGTTCTCCAGCCACATGTCTCAACCACATGTCTCAGTCACATGTCTAGGCCACATGGTCTCAGCCCACATGTCTCAGGCCGCCACATGTCTCAGCCCACATGTCTCAGCCAATGTCTCATTCACATGTCTTCAGATCAACATGTCTCAGCCACATGTCTCAGTCACATGTTCAGTCAACATGTTCAGCCACATGTCTCAGTCACATGTCTTCAGTCACATAGTCTCAGTCACATGTCTCAGTTCACATGTCTCAGCCCCACACTCGTCTTGCAGCCACATGTCTCAGCCACATTTTATCCACCGCACATGTTCTCATGTCGCAGTTACTGCAGCGTCCACACCCAATGCTCATCCATGTCCACTGATCCAGTCACATGGTATCTCAGTTATGCGCGTGCTGCGACTATCCCACTCCTCACTATGATCCCGACTGCAGCCATTTCTTAGGGCCGGTACCAACATTTTTTTTTTTTACAATCGTGCACGATTATTACTATATTATATATAATATTATATATGATCATATATTATTATACTATATATAATATATATATATAAATATATATTATATTATATATGATATAATATATTATATGTGTGTGTGTATTATGTATACATATTATATATATATGTGCGTGTTATATGCCCTATTATATATATATATATATATATATTATAATATAATAACCTATACCTTATATATATAATATATTATTGCTCTCAACTTTTCGTAAACTAAGACTTTGGAAGCTTTCGATGAAATTAGTTTTCTGTTTCTGCGTTACGGTATGAAATGAGAAAAATGTCGCCACGAGCTGTTGGCTTCTTCCGTTGCGTGCTGAAATGTGCGGTGGTCATGACGAGGTCACCAATGATCCGACTGAGGCCGGCCTGTCGCCAGTGCGTGTCCCCAGATATCTGTCTGGCTGTGGCACAGTCGCCCGCTCACGCGCTTAGTGGGTCGGTTTGCATATACAGTAAAACGGCCTGTGTATATACATATGCTGTCACGGGTGGAGCCAGATTGGTGGCCTATATATGGGCGTGATCGGGACTGGGGATGATGGTGGCTGGAGTGAAACCTGCGCGTGTCATATTGCCCATTCCATCTGCAGTCCGAACCCATTTTTACAACATATTATTCATAGTAGTGGCAATATTGTGTGGCAAAAACGTTAGAAGAAAAGAGAGAAAGAAGTAAAACTTCGAGTTACCTCATTGCGAAATAAGGCAACTATCTTTCATCCCACTCAAAATGATGTGCCTTAACACTTTTCGGGTCATGCGATTTTCAGAAACTGTTGAACATAAGCCACTTTAATGTAATCATTTTTCCTAGATGAACGGTTTTCTCATTACATAAATACAAACATTTTCCAACCTATGTTTTCGCGCGGCTGTTGAAGCTGGTGTCGGCGCAGATTATGACGTCATGTGGTCGCGGTGGCGCGGCGGTGACGGCGCAGCAGAGACGTGTGGGCTGGAATGCCGCGCCATTAGCGTCAGGCCGCCGTCTATGCCGCCGCCGACCCGACCCAGAGATAAACATTTACATGAGCGGCTCACTGCAGCACAGGATAAACAGAGGGTGCGCGACGCGGCCACCGCGGCGGCACCGGCAGCAACGGAGGCTGCCCCCGGTCCTGCTACCTTCCCTCGGTCCCCGGTCCTGCTACCTTTCCACGGTCCCCAGTCCTGCTACCTTTCCTCGGGCCTGCTAGCTTTTCCCGGTCCTGCTACCTTCCCACGGTCCCTCGGGCCTGCTACCTCCCTCGGACCTGATACCTCCCTCGGACCTGCTACCTTTCCCCGGTCCTGCTACCTTCCGTCCGGTCCTCGGCCCTGCTACCTTCCCTCGGGCCCGCTACCTTTCCTCGGACCTGCTACCTTTCCCCGGTCCTGCTACCTTCCCACGATCCCTCGGGCCTGCTACCTCCCTCGGACCTGCTACCTCCCTCGGACCTGCTACCTTCCCACGGGCCTGCTGCCTTCCCACGGTCCCCGGTCCTGCTACCTTTACTCGGGCCTGCTAGCTTTCCTCGGGCCTGCTACCTCTCCTCGGACCTGCTAGCTTTTCCCGGTCCTGCTACCTTTCCCCGGGCTCTGGTCCTGGCCAATAGGGAGATATCACAGCGCAACGGATCGCGAGGACATCCCAGCGGGCCACTGCCACCTAAGCCACGGTACTTTCTTACTATGCTCGCGTCGATTCTGGAGCAGCCAATTGAGAGTGATGGACTTCAGGGTGCAGTCAGCCTCTTACTCGAAGAATCTCAGATGATCACTCTCTGCACACACGCTACATCTCAAGAGGCTTACCCCGCTCCGCGCGACGAATTCCTACCTCAGTCACTGAGCCCATCAAAAGCCAGCCACTTAATAAGCGCAATGCCTCCGCCACGCTCGCCTCTAGAGCTCGAAGACGACTTCCCCAATAAGCACGCAGGGAACACGACGTTCAGCGCCCGATCAAGGCCACAGAGACTCCGTCAATCAACCGCGAGCACGGGCCACTGCCGTCTCTGATACACAACTACAAGACGCCGAGCTCATCAAATGATCAAGTTCTCAGGAAGTTAAAACACACGTCACCAGCAAGCCCGCACCAAGCGCCTGATGTGCAGCCTCATCGGGCCTGATAGCAGCCCTCAGTGCCAAGGCAGGCTACAGCCCCACAATGAGAAGAACTATCCTCATTGACTCAAAACCGAGGGGACATTATTCCCCTCCTCACCAATTCTTCCAACCTGATCACAGCAGAAGCCTAGCGGTATCCACTCCCATCCAGCTGGCAGGTGATCCAATTATTGTTATGTCCTCTCCCTCAATCTGACCTGACCTGGACTACGCACCTGACCCGAGTACGCCTGACCCCTGACCATGACCTGACCCCCAACGCTGACCAGGTGACCATGCACTCACAGCAGACGCCCCATGACCGGCGCACCCTCGCTACCCAGCGGACACATCGAATACCGGCAGACACTGCCTGCACCACCGACGGACCACCTGGACCGCGCAACCCCGTCGACCCAGGAACCTTGACATCGACACACTGACCTTCGGCCACCGGACCTGGACCACCCGGACCGGATACCGCGACCTTGACCCTGACACCTGAGACTAACTCTGACCTCCAGGAGAACCGGTCACCCGGAAACCTCAGAATCTACTGACACTGCACACTGATTACCGGAACCGGCTGACCGTGACCTTAGACCGGACCCTGACCCGGAACCCATGACCAATGTAACCCGGAACCAAGACCGGACCGCTGACCCGGACGCTGACCGGACCTTCCCTGCCTCCCCCATGCAACAAGGCAACCAAGGATTCAGCGAATCAACACCAGACCCGAACGCCATACCCCGATTCCGGTCAGAAACAGCGGCACGAGCCCCGCGGCTCGATGAGCTGGCACAACACGACAGGATGCTACCGCGGTAAGCCTGGCATCGTTTGGACCTGTACCGGAAGACAAGCGCGAGGACAGAGGACCGGCGCGGACCCCATCCGTAAGTCTTGGATCCCGAACCGCGGAGGCAACAAGACGCGCGACAGATGGACACGCGCCCCACTCCCGTAAGTCTTCGGAACCACGACCGGAGACAAGGGAGAACAGAGGACCGCGCGGAAAACCATCCGCTAAGTCGACACAAGCGCCGACTGACGAGCCTAGACAGGCGCACCGAATCAACAGACGTTCGACTATCCTGCGTCTTTCCAGGTGATTTTGAATAAGAAACCGCGTAGCTTTGGAGAGACGCCACTCTACAATCTTACTAGACGCCTGCAAAGAGAATGTGTTCATGAATCGTTGACGTTGTACGCCACACATCACTAACGCACATACTCACGAAACAACCGCGCTTGCAATCTACATCACCATGCGACTTACTTGTTACTGATACTGCTATATCCTTGATTAGTGATAGTGTATCCGAAATACTCACTACAACAACACAATAAGCCACCTACACATCGATACCATATTAAACTCCACTCCTGATTCTGATAAATCAGACTGTACCTCGCAAAGACGAATAACTGACTCCGAGAACAGCATCATGCACTACCGCCATTAGACACCGAACCATAACTAAAATCGAATATAAATCCTGCGTAACCATGCAAATATCAAGTACGAACACACTAAATCGCCCAAACCTAATGACCCGTGTGAGTGGAGTTGTGCGTGGCGGAGTCACATTCTCAATCCGAGACGCAACTACCAAACAACCGCGCAAAAGTACTACATGCGCACACAAGAACGAACCTCCGCAAAGCATACACACAACGATGCGAAAACGCAACGACCTCTACCCTATCACACGCAGAATCGCTAATGTGATAATTCTATTTTCCAGCGCTGTGTTACTTTGATGATCTATAGAAGGATAAACACAGTCTTCTTCTCCACATGGGATCGACCGGTCAGCTATACATCCGTCAATGTGACGCATATATACCCGTTGCTCCCAACCCGTAGATCATAAGTTGGCTGCTATGTTGAATTGATCAGCCACAGACATACAAGCCTCTGCACTCGCAGAGCAGCTGTGGCATGAGGACCGATGCTCGAGCTGAATGCTGACAGCATGCAGCTGAGACTTGAACTGCAGCTAGCTGAGCTGACGCTCAGCCTGAGCTGAGGCTGAGGCCGACGCCGAGGCCACGCACGCCGATCAGACCGAGACCGACAGCCAGAGCTCGAGCCGAGCCGAGCGCAGCCGCAGCCGAAGGCACGACGCCCGAGCCGACGCCGAAGCACGAGCTCGAGCCGCAGCCAGAGCCCGAGCGCGAGCCGAGCCGAGCCGAGCCGAGCACGAGACCCGACGTGCGTAGAGACCCGAGCCGAGCGCCGAGCCGAGCCGAGCCGAGGCCGCGATCGCGCGCGCAGCACCCCGAAACAGCACGACAATGAACGCCGATACGCAGCTCTAGGCTACAACGAACTCCAACTCGCACGTCCCCCAACGTCCATCGGCCTACGAC
This sequence comes from Semibalanus balanoides, assembly GCA_014673585.1. Taxonomy (NCBI): domain Eukaryota; kingdom Metazoa; phylum Arthropoda; class Thecostraca; order Balanomorpha; family Balanidae; genus Semibalanus; species Semibalanus balanoides. The sequence goes on along the minus strand of VOPJ01015210.1, from coordinate 9,347 downwards.
TCATCGACGTCCCAGTCCTGCGCCTCAGTCTGAGAAACTAACAATGCAATGAACTCCATGACAGAGAGCTCGCACCGTCCATCCACCCACACTACGCAAGAAACATAGACTGTGAAACAATCACTCAGCACCCGGTTCCGCATCTCCCACAACCTCAATCGTCGCGCCGAACACCGACTAAGCGACTACGCATATGCACGAATATAGAGCACGTAATACCTAATGCGTAACTGAAGGAGACGCGGCAGAGGCGTAAAGGAGCAGACGAGCAAAAAGGCCGGACCATACCTATCTGGGCACCTGAGCCACATGACCCACGTCCATCGACCAGAGGGCCTCATCTCGCGAGACACCCCACGCACTCCAAGAGCGCTACGCCCACCCAGATCCCAGCCTGCTGATCACGACTCATTCATCCACGATCAACGCGAGCCACACAACGCCGTCACTGACCGTACTTCCGTCAGCTCGCGCATTACCAACTTGGCTTGGGCTCAGATTATCCAGACCGGCCAGTGAGGGACTGGTCCAAACACCTGTTGGCGTTGCCAGTCATTAGACAAATTGAGATGAATGGATTGGGATTAATGGATGATGCAGTGACTGCAGCATGGTACTTCACCTTTCTTCAGTGTATGGCCACATTTCTCATTTTACCTGCATGTGATGCCATCTATTTGAACTCAAACCGCTAATAGCAGCCATGCATGACCATTGACCATGTATGTATGACCCCACAAATCCCGCTTCATAAATAATGTGGTTATTACTTACACCGCTGCCACCGACAGCCTGATCGACGTGCTTAAAGCAAAGTCATGAAGAACGCAAACTTTTTGTAAATTTACGTATTTTTTGCGTTACACTAGGCTAGAAAGTCACTCTTTGTGTACCATTGGTTCCAAAATAAGCGTCCCGCTGGGTTGGCTGGCACAGCAGTTACAAGGAATATACCGCCTTGGGAAAATATGTGGACTGATGCAGATGAGTACCCAGAGTGGCTGCCTGTCTGTCGGCTCTTGTGTGTTCTCACTTCTCATCTCCATCATTTCTCACAATTTTCCCAAGGCGTTATACTCCCTTAAACTGCTGTGCCGGCCAATCCAGCGGGACGCTTATTTTGGAACCAATAGTACATCATGTAGCAAACCTCTCTTAGGTGTAAAAACTCAGAAGATGGTGTTGCGAAATTTCAGCCAGAAAACTTGCATTCTGCTTTGTCTTGCTCATATTGGTAGACATGATTTGAATCGATAGAAATTGTATCAATTACATTCACACATTTGACAATGAAAATACTTTTCTTATTTTTTACTCAGAGTAACTTTCAAAATAACGTTTAAAATCCATCGATGTCTTTGTTTGTATTGTTAACATACTGTTATGATTTTGGTAAAGAACATCACAGCAAGCTATCGCAAGGATAATAACATAAACTTAACAGCACGTAACGCCTTATTCCAGCCCCGAATGACTTTCAGCTTACCCTACTAACTGCTGAAAGACATGCATGCATCGAGGACAATCGCTAGATCTGCTGTCTGACTAACGGGCGCGCTGCATCCTATCAGGGCTTGCCTGGCATTCCGGGTCAACCCGGCTTCAAAGGCGAGATGGGCCTGGGATTCCTGGGCGAGCGCGGCGTAGAGGGAGTGAAGGGTGCTGACGGCCCGCCCGGTCAGTGTACCCTGGAGCGGAACGGCACCTGTACGTCGTTCGTCGGCCCACCGGGCCGGGCCGGTCTGCCCGGTCTTCAGGTCAGCTCCTGCCTCTCTCCTCTGACGCTCGGGACACGCCCGCTTCTGAAGCCCGGCTGTCTCACCGTCTGCCGTCTGTCGCTATGCTGCGGTATGCCCGGCATGAGGACCCACTCATCTGACTGTCCTGAGCCCGTCTCGCTACCCCTGGCCCGCCTGACGTTTGTGAATCTCCGTATCGTCTCGTCCTGTCTGTCTGTTTGTCTGTTTGTCTCTGTGTCGTCTTGGTGCTGCCAGTGCGGTCTCTGACCTCTGACCACACCGCACACTGCTGTTCCCGATCTGACCGACTTTGTCCGACTCTGTAGGGCCGGTCGGGGCCGCCAGGCCAGCCCGGCTTCAAGGGCAACATGGGTATCTGTCCGGAGGGGCCGCAGGGCAATACAGGCGAGCCAGGTCCGCCCGGCTGCGGCCCCTGCGGTCCTCCCACCTGCTTCGGAAAGGGGTGTGAGCAAGAGAGGGTCGATCCTAAGGGTGAAGTAGCGCTGAAGGTGAGGTGTGGCCTGCCAGGTGACCGGGGTGCTGACGGGCTAATACAGTGCGCGTGCCGCTGACTGGGTGACCAATGGGCCACTAACCAGCCAACAGGGGCACGCTGACCGGCCGAACCAGCAGCCAGTGGGGGCAGCAGCATTAACCAGCAGCCGGGCGGCATTAACCAGCAGCAACCAACAGCTCAGCGAGCTCAGCAGGGCAGCAGCGGGGCAGCTCAGTAACCAGCAGAGGGGCCGCGCAGACGGCCGGCGGGCTGCTGTGGAATGCCAGCTAACCGGGTGGCGCTTGGTTCGACTTGTGTTGTTCAGGGTCCGTCGGGCCGACCGGGGCCCGCCGGCGTCAAGGGCGAGATGGGCGTCGGCGTGATAGGTGCACGCGGGGCGCCGGGTGAGCTGGGCCCGCCGGGACCTCCCAGCTTCTCACCAGTGCCGTTCGAGACCAACTGCACGACGGTGGTGGTGCCGGGTCGCCAGGGCCCACCTGGAGCGCAGGTGAGCGGCGCACAGCCCTCCGCTCGCCGCCAGCTGCCTGCATGACCCCTGCACGAGGCACGGCGGCGCCTGCTCTGTGTGAACAGTGTGACAGCAGTTGAGAGCGTGTACTGCGACTGCTCTGAGTCTGTGACTCTGTTGCTCTCCTCGTGTGCTGCTCCGCCGTACTTCTACTGCACTGAGCTCCAGCAATGTGATTACCTCCCGCGTAGGATGTGAACCGTGCATCTGTCCGTGCTCTGTCTACCATTCTCTTTTAGACTAGTGACTGAGAACATGCTGTGTGAAACATAGAAGCCCTAGAAGCGTCAGAAGCTTAGATGCTTAGAAGCTTTCTGCGTTAGTATTTGTTAATCGCACCGCACACGTTGACAAGCGTGCTTAGACACATTAGAAGCTTTCTGTATTGGTATGCATTTATTGCATATATCTCGACAAGTGTTGCATGTGAATGCTAAAATGCACATCCTGAACACCGGCACATGTAAATAACACCTGTTTTTATGTGTTAACTATAGAGGAATTTCGTTCACAATAGAACATAAATGGTTGATACCGGTACCGTTATAGGGTATACGAAATGAACTTGTACGAAATGAAATCAACGTTTATTTCTGTGTCAATATTGTGTCTAAAATGACGCAATAAAATGCTCGAAGTTCGGACGCGAATTTTACTTTTATTGTCAATAATTAGATGTCAATCACCCATTATGAAACTGCTAATTGTCAGTGGCCAATAAAGTGATGCAATAATGTAATAATCCTAATGCGACTTCAGTGAACTGATATATTGATGTTCCCTTTAGCTTGTCATTGCAGTGGGCTGCCCGGTGGCTGTATCAGGATATCAATGTGTGACATGTTCTTCAGCAACGTTATCTATGTCTCCAGCGAACTTGACCTACTATTGTCAGATGGACAATTATTTTGTCTGGTCATATATTGAACAATTAACTTTTGTCACTGTTTAACTATGAATGAAGGCTAATGCAACCATTGTATGATTTGGACAGCTGAATTGAATAATGTTTTCTCTGGGGGACCATCTACGTTTGTCGACATATTCATTCTTGTCTGTGGTAACAATGTGTTGCGCACCCTGCATGCTGGCTTTCCGTGCTTGTTGGCTTATCATGCTTATATTGACGCTCACCGTTTATATCACACAGGTCTTTCAAGGAGCAGGTAAGAGCGAACTTTAAACTATCGTCTGTCGTTTATTTGAACGGTCACTCATACCAAGGCATTACCTCAAATGTCTGACAAGTTCACACCAACGCATAAATACCTATGTAATGAAGTATCATAATTATTTGCGAATCAGTAAATTTGTTAATGATGATAAATTAGCGTAATGTATAACGTTGCACAGTGGCTTTACTGCCGGAAATTCTGCCGCTCTTATATTGGATCATTGGTGTTTATCAGCGACTTGTTTATTAGCGTTTACGATTTTTGTCATGTGTCACTTGGCACAACACCGCCTCGGGCCACCGTCCGTCTGACGCCGCCTGCCAGTCTGCGCCTGGTCGGCTCTGCCCTGACTCTGTGGGCAAACTCTGACTGACCGGATGTCGTGGGTCGCTGTCGCAGGGAGATAAGGGCATGCTCGGTATGCCAGGTCCAGCCGGTAATGACGGCCTTCCCGGACTACCCGGCGATCTCGGCATGAAGGGAGAGAAGGGAATCCTGGGACTGCCCGGACCGCGGGTAAGTACCCTACACCTCCCGCTAGAGACAGACGTCAAACAGGCCACAGCTGCGCCGCAACCTATCCGCGTTTTTCGCTGTCTTTTTATATTTTGCCATGCAGTTGGCAGAAAACGGCATGCAACAATGCAACAGGACTGGCAGTACTCAACCTTGACAGTGATGGGTCGCCATGATTAAACCCAGATCGGAAATGGCCACATCTCGAAAACGGGTGACTTGGAAACATAGAAAATGTGGTGGTTCAGGACTTAGGCAGTTCGTGTTTTCAGTCTGTCTGGGCAGTGTCATGGCATTCTGACCTCTGTTCGGCAGGGACGTGAAGGACCGTACGGCCCACCGGGACCTCAGGGCTTTAAGGGCGACATTGGCGTGCCAGGCCTGGACGGCCGGCCTGGCTTTGCCGGCAAAAAGGGAGACCCCGGTCCGGGTGGCCAGGACGGCATGCGTGGTCTGCCTGGACCGCAGGGTCAGCCCGGTGGAGGTCCTGGCGGTCCGCCCGGAGACCAAGGACCGCGTGGCTTCCCCGGACCAGGAGGACCGAAAGGTGAGAGCAGCGCGGGCAGCGCCAGTGGCAAAACAAACTAACTGGCTGTGGGACGTTAAAGCTTCAACATAATGCGAAAACAATCAGAAGTGCATTTCGAGATGTTTTTCATCCTCCCAACTGCCGGTCCTATATCCTCTGTCACGCCAACGTTAACCCGGTGGTCTGGTGGACGTGGTCGCTGGCCCCTAGGAGTGGTGGTCGCCTTCATGGCTTGGGAGTCCCAAGTGACGTACCAGCACTGTAAAAGCAATCACTCAATCAAAAATGATGATATCATTTGCAGATTTAGTGTGGTAGATGCTGTTATACACTTTTCTGACATATATTTCGGTTTTTCTAATATCTTTGAAATTGTGATTTTGCAGTCATTAAAAAATGAGGGTGAAAAACAAAAAATCCAAAGTCCGTGATAGCAATTTTGTAGCCCTTATTATTTGCAATCTTGCAAGGTTAGCTGATTTATGTAAATCAGCTAACCTTTAACAGACCGTAAAAATTTATAATAAGCAAAATGCAATACAAAACAAATACATATTGCAAATAATAAGGGCTACAAAATTGCTATCACGGACTTTTGATTTTTTGTTTTTCACCCTCATTTTTTAGTGACTGCAAAATAACAATTTCAAAGATATTAGGAAAACCGAAATATATGTCAGAAAAGTGTGTAACAGCATCTACCACACTAAATCTGCAAATGATATCATTTTTGATTGAGTGATTGCTTTTACAGTGCTGGTAACTCATGACATTATATTGTGAAATTACGTTTTTTTTTGCTTTTTTTGTTAAGATACAGACAAAATAAATGATACTACTGTATTTCTGAGAGAAAACTGGTCTAAAACATCAAACATGCCTTTTCGATTTATATTTATCAATTTTAAAATCTAACATTTTTTACCTTACTTTGACCTTAGTTTGATATTTACTTTTTATACGTGAAGTCTGGTTGCAAAATGAGTATCACTATTGCTTTCCACGCGTAAAATGACCCATACAACATGTGTTGCATGGCTTTCGTAGATATTTTGTGTATAGCGACCCTTTTTGACCTAACCTTGACCTTTGATCTTTGCCAATACTCTCACTTTCGATCATGCGAGATGTGTATCATACGTTTAAAAGTACTTTGGGTAATCATGGTTGCAATCGAAGGCTTTGGATGGAAAATATGGCTCATAAACTAAAATACCTTGATTTTGACCTTTGACCTGACCGTGACCTGATATGTGACGACAATTGGACATTTTCGAGCGTGCTTTAGATTTGTCTCCTTGAGCGCTTTCGAGTGCCGTCTTATGCGTCTCGCTGCGATTATTGGCTCGGGAAGATAACCAGGGGGCATTTAACGCTCCCCCAGTCAATGGTGTTCAGATCAGACCCCGGTCAATGCCGGGTTAACCCTATTCCTTGCCAGGGACAGATTCTGCCCCTCCCGTTAGTTTTTCGCTTGCCACTTTTAAATCGTTAGAGCTAGCGTCTTCAAATTTTATGATTTTTCTAAGTTTAAATTACGCGTCTTAAGTTTAATTTTGAGAATAAAAAAATCGGCGAAGCAGAGGCGGTGCAAGGTTTTGTTTTGGGGAGGCAGTTACGAATGCGGTTGGGCGGCGCATACTTCCTTCGTAATTTGTGGTGCAATAAGTGGGTCAGGAACGATGCCACTGGAGTAGTAACTATTTCCTTTAAGGTTTGTGTCGGGCACTGGCGGATCCAGAAAGTGTTATTTTGACAGTTTGGGGGGGCAACTCCCAAACATTATCGCATAATTCTGAAAACTCACGGATTTCGCTTGCTTATGCATAATAACTGATTTAAAACAAACTTCCTCTAGTAAAGTTGCTTTAGTTTTACGAAACCAAACCGGAAATATTGTCAAATTTGCGCGATTTTGGGTGTTTGAGGGCGGCAGTGGCCCCTTTGGCCCCCCCTGGATCCGCCCTTGGTGTCGGGTTTACATACATTGCTATTTGCTATACGCTGGGAATACTACTGTAGACTGGAGGCAACCGCACACATGTCTACTTATATTGCTGCCCCTAGATGGCATTAACAGCAAACGCCTGAAGTTATGCTGTACCGCATAACCTGAAGCCGAGAACTGCGGTCTGCACAATGGGGGAGGGGTCTCTGAGGGGTCTCTGAGTCATTCTGATCCTCAAAAAGGGATAACCATATCATACCCTTAATGCATAGAAACTAGAGGTGGCAAAACGTGGACCCGAGGACCCGGTCTCTAGACCCGGTCTCTAGACCCAGTCTGGACCCAGTCTGGACCCAGTCTGGACCCAGTCTGGACCCAGGGCCCAGGCTGGGTCCTGCCAAATGACACCGGGTACAGACTGGGTCCAGCTTGTGTCATGCTTATTTCACGCAAGTACGAGCTAACGCTCAGGTTTCTGTGTGCTGTTGGCCAATCTGAACTGTATGCAGGGGCGTGGGAAGTACTTTCAAGTTGGGGGGGGGGGCGAAATTTTTGGCGGACCTGAGGTAGCAAAAATGATAGCCTAAAAAAGCTAATATATTGCTTGTGATTGCCACCCGTTAAATAGCCAACAGAGAATTTATCGCCATTATATCGCCACCCGTTCACCCGAATATATTTGGAATATATCCCCGATATATCGCCACCCGTCATTTTTTGAAAAACAATTGCGCTGCTGCGCGTTTCCTTGTTTACTTTATTACTTTTATTACTACTCCTTTTGCCGTCGAAAGTATGTGGAAAGTATGTGCTTCTAATACAGAGAAGAGTGATCGTGTAAAAAGTTGGTGGGGGGCGTCGCCCCCCTCCCCAGCTCCAAAGTTGGGAGGTCGAGTTGCCCCCTCTGCTCCCCGGTTCCCACGTCCCTGATTATTACCTTTACCTCTATTAAATACCTTTACAATAGACAATATAATAGACCATGGACTGGACAGTGGACAGTGGACATGCATTCATGACCTAGCAAACATCTTATTTTGATACGCTCTCTTCTTGAACCTTGCCTAACAAGCTGGTCGTCCGGGACTTGCTAGCGAGCAGGTTAGTCATTCGTTAGTGCCTCTGTTGGTCGGTGGCGTGTGCTGCATCTCCTGTCCTGTCTGACGCCATCTCCTGTCTGCACCAGGTGAGGACGGCCAGCCCGGTCTGCCAGGACCTCGTGGACCCGAGGGCCCCGCTGGAGGCATTGGTCTGCCTGGTTTTCCGGGCCCTGAGGGTCTGCCAGGCGCCAAGGGCAGCAAGGGAATCGGTGGATTCGACGGCCTACCCGGCCCGGTTGGCCCGCCCGGACTGCCCGGACAGCGAGGACCTCCCGGAAGAGCCGGAACTCCCGGAGAGAAGGGCGCCTCCATTGTGGTACGTTATCCGTGCTTCTCACACATTTTCAAATCGAGAAATGTGATCAGAAAACCAAAGAGTGGCATGTCTGATTAAGAAGCACTTTTCCTAATGGTTTGTCATGTTAATAAACAAAAGAAAAAAACGAAATTAAGTTTTTTTAACTGTTTCTATGTTATGTTTTTAAAAAAACATGTGCTTTAAAAAAATTGTTGTAAAACAAAACATATGTTCTAAAAACAGAATATATTTTCTAAAAAATAGACAACAAATGGTCTAAAAAACAGACGGTGCTGTTTTCACATTTATAAGTTAAACTTGCATTTTGTACACATGCCGTGAGTTTATTTCTTTCTCGATGGAATTGCATCAAACAAAGACAGCCTATTGTTAACCATCCCCTTTTAACGAACAACTGAGATTGGCAGTATTTCCAGACCTCAGCCATCGTATGCATGAATGTGCCTCGGCCTGCAGTGTACCACCCGAGCCAAAGTAGCCGGCAGCTGACCGGTGTTGACCGCCCCTCCACAGGGTCAGCCTGGCCTGGACGGAGAGCCTGGCAACGACGGGTTGTCGGGTCAGAAGGGTGAACGGGGCTACACAGGCACGCCAGGCGCGCCCGGAGACACCATCGACGGCATCCCTGGCGACACGGGCGAGCCGGGACCGCGCGGAGAGAAGGGGCGTGACGGCCAGTCGGGCCGGCCCGGCATTCCCGGCCTGTTCGGCCTGAAGGGAGAGCCCGGCCGCCAGTGTGATAGCTGCCTGCAGTGTCCGGTCGGCGAGAAGGGCGAGTCCGGTCTGGACGGCCTGCCGGGCCCGCGGGGACTGCTGGGTCCGGAGGGCCCTCCCGGACGTGACGGACCCGCCGGAGAGGATGGCCGACCCGGACCGCCCGGACCGCCCGGCAAGGAGGTCAGTCAAGTGTCCCTCCATCTCACCTCAGACTGAGGAAAATTGGAGTCGGGAGAGTTTGTGGACGTTTACTATCAGTGTATGTTTGTATGGCTCACA